>JXSR01S013895.1:24144-35600 GCA_000969725.1 Ophiothrix spiculata
TGGCTCGAAAAAACGGGACGCTGGCGGGACAAAAATTAAAATATCGGGACGATAGTTTAATACTTTTACCGTCCCGATATTACTGTCCGGCAAATTTTTAGTCAAAATAAGCCAATTTTAGCACAAATATCAAGGTTTTTTATCGATTTTTGGCTGAAAATAGCAAATTTTTTGTAAATGTGTTTGCCCCCCTTGGCTTACATACCTTCGTACGGCCCTGGACAAAAGGTATGAATTTCGGGTATGAATATTCAACGGGTATGAAGTGTCTCGGGTATGAAATGTCCAGTTTCCGTGTCCATGATATACTAGCAAGACCCAGCTATCATCTAGCTCTGCTAAGGTTTGAATTAAAACTTGCTAGCATCTAGTTTGAATCTAGTTCTCCAAAACTTCAAGAATCAAATCACACGCTACTAAGCTGTATGTTGCTAGTATCTCATGGGCTTATATTTTTCTAATATTTTTAGTAATGCCACTTTCAAATCAAGTTAGTTTGATAAAATTTTGTGCAGATTATGCACACGCAGGCCTTAGCTCAGTAATTACACCATGAGTATTCAAGCAAGCTACATTAATGCATACACATCTGCAATTTTTGCAGAAGTTTGCCACAGCAAGAACTCAAATAGTAGGTTGTGAGTTCGGGCCTGCTAGTGTCAATTGATGGTTAATGCTACATACGAAAACCATCATGGATACAGTACAGTATTTTTTTTTGCAAGACTGCCCATTTGATAACAAATCCACATACATGTATGTATGTGCTATCCATTCACAGCTAAGCAGAAAATGACATTGATCGTTATTGATTATTGGAGATAATCATTGAAAATATTTGTTACTAAAACAGAAACTTATTTAATACTAATATTATTGACTGAGATCGTTTTTACAAGTCATATGATCAATTATTCACAGGAGATACATTAATGGGAAATGGGGTACACTTGTCCTGGGACTTAACAGGTAATTTACCACGGTGAGCAGTGTATCTTACATTCAATTGAAAATTAGATTTCTCTGTGATTGCAATCTACTGCCCTCTTTCTTGCCTGATGTCATCATTGTACCACATAGGCCTATGCTGAATAAATAACAAACAAACAAACAGAGTTTCAATGCACAGAAAGTTTTGAAACCTCAAAAATGTACTGAGAAACTAATTGTACAATGTGCCATACATCATCAGGGATTGGGCACTACAGAGTTTAGCAAAATTCTTACTCTCCTCGATTGCTCTTGAGCAATTTGGAGCTTGTCTTAGAATGTGAGGTTTCCTATCCTTATTGCTTTTAGCCTTTGTTTTGCTCTTCTAATGCTCACCTAAACAGCTTTAGGAGAGCCATTTAATGCTCGCCAGCAATTTTCAAAGATAAAAAAGCCTGCATCAGGTTTGTGTAAATCTATAAGCTAGACAAGTAGGAATGACTTTGGTTGTAGCAGTATGGATGTTTTCATGAAACTTTACACTTAAACTAGTAAAAGCGGTACGATAAGATTTTGGTCAAAAATGTTTTAGAGTAAAAACAGCTTAAAATGAAGGAATGTGACTGTCTAAAAGTGTTTTCAAGTGTATTTTGTCAAATGCCTTCGAAAAGTGGATAAAAAACATATCATGCTTTCCTATACTTATGTGGAATTTAATTCAACAAATGGTCATAACCGAAAAAGTAAGCATACATGTACTTAAGTCAAATCATTTGGAGGGTATTAATAGAGATCTGTCAAAAACAAACCCAACAAGCTAAAAAATCAAAAGTAATGGGTGACAGGGGGCACTTCATTTTTAACACTGTATACTATTCCTTATAATGGTCCTTGTTCATATTTGACCCTATGTGAGTCGGGTGAAAGGTCATCATTTGTCAAAAATTTGTCAAAATTTAAAGATTTGTCTGCAGCATCTCTTCTAGTACTGTATGATGCCTCATTGGCACAGAAGCTGGGGAAATTGGCGCAACATATTGAAAATGTGTGCGGAAGAAGTTTAAATGATAAGATGCAATTTTGCTAACTGTAGGCCATTCTTATAATTGGCATATTTTTGCCGCTGAAGGAAATCGATCCGGCATTCATAAGAAGATAAAGTATGGCATCACTTGATGCATCGTGAATGATTCAATACGCATCTGTACATGTGCGTCATTGATTCCGTTCACGACTTTACATCTTGTACTATGAGTGGTGATATCCCTCTGTGGCGAAAATATGAATAGCGCTAAAGAATGGTCTATAAACCTAACCATTTTATTCATATTTTTGTCTTTGCTCAATATCAGACATGTAAGACCTACTCGTTTTCAGAATGTTCAATTTAAGTTCAGTAATATTAATTTGAGCACTTTTGATTTAATTTAAATTAATAAAATGGTGTAAAAGGAGGCAAGGGTCCAACATGTAGAAATTGATTACACATGTACATGAAACTGGTAAATGCCATTTAATAAGCAGTGATGAATCGAAGAAACTAGTACAAGAGAAACAGCAAACTTGCAAAGATGTAAGAGTATAACCCTTTTGTTGATAATAATAATAATACTACATGTAATAACGCAATTCTTACAGCGCAAACCACATCACCCGCTAGGACATCTCAATGCGCTTTACATTATTATTACGCTGTTATTAGTAAATCGTCACAACCATCTTACCTCAACTAGATCGCAATCTTATGATGCTGACCTATCAGAACTTAGATTGTAATATTCCCCTAACAGCTCCCCAATACGCTTGGGTTGACGAAGCAATCGAGATTAAATGTCTTGCCCAAGGACATAACCTGTTGGCCGTAGCGGGGCTCGAACTCGCGACCTCATGATTCGGAGTCCTACAGTCCCACTAGACCACACAAGCTCCCTGTTGACATCTAAATTAGTCTGTGGGCCTACAGTAAAAGTGTTACTTTGGACAAAGTGGGCAAATAATAGGAAGAAAAATGAAGAAAAAGAAGGGGAAAAGAAAAAAGAGAGAAAAAGGGAAAGGAAAGAGGCAAAGGCACGTAACCACAAGGGGCAGCTGCAACCCCATTTTGAGCCAAGACCTCATCAGGCATGAGAATTTTCAGTAAATTTTCAGAAAGTCATTGCTTTCAAGAAATTTAAGGTTGTGTTGTTTGTAAGAATTCTGTCGACAGGCCTTATGATGTCGACATAAAGCATATCTCGACATGTAATCTCATTTGTCGGAGCAGGTAAATTTCATAAACACTTACGTTTAATTGTCAAGTTAACTTATAGCTCTGTTCATTTAAAGCAGTTGAGCGTCTTCCTAAGGGGGGGGGGGGGGGTGGTTACCACCCCCCTAACGGATGATCGCCGATTGCACTAAAATGCAAAACAAAGCGACCCTGAGCATTTAGGTAATTGGTTTTACATCCTTTGTGGTCATTTTGATGAACAAAAAAATCAGGAGTACCACCTAGGCCGTCAAAGTCAGCAGGTAGGGGGGGTGGTTGCCACCTCAAAAATTTTAAATTGCCATTTTGAAAAATATATGCATGCTATGGACTAGAAACTTACAGGACATGTTAGAATTGTTGGTTTCTTAATTTATTAGCAAAAACGATGAAAATCAGACATTTAGAATTTAATTTAAAGTGGCAATTTTTGCCAAAAGTCAATTTTTTTGGTCCGGAAAATCTCTGTGACGTCATAATTACGTAACGCCTCAACCGATTTTTATGATCTTGGTATCAATGGAAATTGGAGACCCTACCCTATACTATAGTACCAAACAATTTAACTTTAGGGGTCCCAATTTGAAAATCACAGGAGCTCCCCCCTCAGGAAGAAGTGTTACAGAACAAGGCTTAGGAAGATAGGGTTAACAAGTATTAAGAGTGTTGCATAAATAATTTAATACTTATTATTTGTTTGTTATAAATACAACCATTTTTAAAATCATTACGATGATTCATAACAAAAAGTTATACAATATCAACTTTCTATCATCCATATTGTCGTACGCAGAAAGAACAAGCACATTTAATGTTACAGGTAAGTCTACATGTCATTAACCATATCCAAACAATTTTGTTTTTCCTGCGAAAACAAACTATTTGATCAACTTTATGTCGACACATGTCAACGTCGACAACAAATTATTGCGACATGTTGACATGAAAAAACAGTCTCCACAGAAACCTTTGTTGTTTGTACTTGTTCTCATGCCCTGTGAACTCCCCACCCCAAATACATTATACCCAAACCCCCTCTCAACGAACCTGTAACCACCATATACTAAAACAATTTCTGACATTTGTTGTTTGGTTCAAACAAAAAACACCTTAAAACCTAATTTTTTAAGGCCTTTTTTATCATCATTTTTCAAATTGGGTAAAATGAGGTTTGACTTATTCCAAATAAAACCTCATTTTACCCAATTTGAAAAATGATGATAAAAAACACCTTAAAACCTAATTTTTAAAGGCCTTTTTTATCATCATTTTTCAAATTGGGTAAAATGAGGTTTGACTTAAATTCCAAATAAACAATTTTTGGTCAAGCCACTTGTTTCAAACTTCTGGCGACATGCAAGGGACATGTATTTGCAGGGGGGATTTACATATATTTTTGGGCTGTGCCCCTCCCCCCTGTTGACCAACCCTATCACTCCACAACACAGTCTGAGTAGGGTATATGGTTGTAGATTCTAGCTGTGAAAATCAACACAAACTGTGTTATGCCATAATACAAATTATAAATTCTTACATGTAGCAACAGTCTACAACATTGATGATCAGAAGTGTGATTCTTCATGCTGTTTTTAGAGATTTCCATCATTCATTATACCGGGGTATTTTATCTTGTTGTTTTTATTTTCAGACCAATTTGAGGCATTTTAATCAACCTTTATGATCAGTGCATTTTAGGTTACCTTGTCTTGGGCCCAGGGTCTTGGGATAATTTCAATGTTATGCTATCGTTTGATATTGTGGAAATCATATTTAGCAAATCCAGTAAGAGTCAAGTAAATTAGATATGTATTATATTTAAAAACATGTAAAATTAACTAGCTCGAAAAATTGTAATAAAATTAGAGGAAAAATGAAGAAAATTTGTATTTTTAATTTGCATTCAAGAGCTATACTGATAACCATGGTATATCGTTATTGTTGAGTGATTTTGTCTTTCATTAAATGCTTAGACATGCTGGCACCACATTGTTAAAGAATGATTGGCACTGAAAATTAACGATTGATAATGACATTTTGTCTTAGGGGTGGCATTTTGTCTTAGGAGTAGGGTCTCGGGGTCCTGTGGCACAGGAATTTAGTGCTTATGCAATTTGGTTAAAAAAGAAGATTGCGTTGAGAATACCTGGCTAGAACCCCCAAAATCTCAGGCCTACTTTGCAACAACATCGAGGTACTATTAGAAAGAGAGTTATGAAAACTGATAGAGGGACCAGTTTGGTCTTGAAATTATTTTGGAAAAATTATTGCGGTGAGTCAGAAGTTTTAATCATCAAATTCATGAAAACTACTTTATCCAATGTCTGTTAGGCCAAAGAAAAAAAAAGTCTGTCTCAGCTTCCCGCGCGCATAGCTTTTAAAAATCCAAATTTAGCGCATTTTTTTCTTTTTTTTATAGGTTTTTGAGAGATTTTCAGTTTTTTTCATCTTTTTTTCCTCCTAAACTGGAAAAAAAGTTAAATAAACGGCAACGAAGCTGCCGCGAAAAAATAAAGTGGCTGAAAAATACAAAAAAAATAATTACATTTTTTGGGGGTTTTCCGCATCCGCGTAGCCCTTTTTTACTGACAACAAAACAAAACCACATAGTGCTTAGGGTTTTGACTGAGACGGAGTTTCTTTTTTTTGGCCTTATAAGTAATTATCTTCAATTGTTTTCAAATAGGGTGGTGAGTGAGATACTCGCACTCAACACACTTGAAGCAATTGAAGATATGATAATTAATGTGTGCAGTGCCACCTTCGCTGAGAATGGTCATTGCCCAGACGACAGTGGATATGCCTCTTCACTGCTATATTTGATCATGAAAACATTCCGCTGTGTCACGCATGTAATTTCAATTATGTTAAAATAGTGCATTGAATAAACTTAAAATTTCTTTGCTACGAGTGGGGTTCACGCGTGAACCCCATCGGATTTATAATAATACAGGAGCACTTGAATAAAGAAAAAAATAAATTTTTGTAACATTTTCAATATTAATACGCCAATAGAAAGACACGTAAAATGTATCCTAAATTTGCGTTTTGGAAATCCCTAGCCCTAAATTTACTAGCTTCTACTAAATCGCAGCCACCCCCCGCCTGGTCATTACCCAAATCGGTGAGGGATCGATCTTTTTAATTTAGTGCCAGATTTGAAAGTGGAAAACAAGTCAATTCATTCACCGCATAACATGTGAATATAGCCCTCCCTTCAAAATAAATTGTCCATTCCCTAACCCTGAAATCTTTTACTTCCTCTTCTTTTTCCAGGCATACATGTATATTCTAGACGGCTAAGTTTGGCCAAAGATGAAAACAACATAAATATAAGACAAAATACCTCAAGTATCTACACATGTAAATATCTAAAATGTATTTTCACAATTAAAGAAGAAAATAAGTTTTAAAAACAAACTTTTGGTTTGGGTCTAAAAGTTAATTCTAAGAATGCTGAAAGATCTGTAAAATTTACATAACCTTGTGAGTTGTCGGATAACCATCATAAACATCAAATGTGAATTTGAAGGTGAGATCGGCTTATGAGATTACTAGTATATATTGACAGTACTCTCTCCTTTGATGATATCTCGATGATTGGAAGCATATACAAATGTTCCCCTGTTCATTATTAACAATCACAATGCTATTTTTTGGGGCATTAGGCATTGGTAAAAATTTAGATGAAGGAGCACAGGATTTGATTTTTTTCTTGATTTTGTTGCAAACATCAACACATACACGTTCAATGAAAAATTTTCAATGAGACACATACCATTATAGTATTGATTCAAATTGATTTTAATCCAAATTTTAAAATAAAATATGAATTACTATGTGATCATTTCATCAGACATGGACAAATATTTGTTCGTATTTGATTTTGTTAACCTTTTGTATTTTATATTACATCATTTGATGACAAACAACTAATGCCTATAATTATAAGCTTAATGAACTCCAATGAGCAAGTACATCAACGCATTAAGTTTATTAGGTGCATCAGCGCACACAAGCTGGAGAAAATTAAGCCTAATGATGTTTTAATGGCACTATCAATTCTATGAAATCAAGTCAGAAATGGTGTTGTCTTGTCAGCAACAGCTGGCTCATCCTGTTTGACATAGAAAATGTATCCAATTTTTGAGTCGCAGCACATAGAAAATGCACAATATTGTACTTAATCCATCGCTGTTGAGATGATTATTGATTTCAGTTGAGCAATGGGATGAGAATTGATTAGTTACATTTCTAGGTACATGTACTGTAAACGGGGTTATTTTCGTGAGGGTTTAATTTTCATGAATTTCACAAATCAACATCTAACAGTGATTATAACACCCCGCGAATACATTCATTTTATGTGCAGGTCTATGTAATGAAGCTTTAAAACGCTAACTTAACATGCGATAAAAGATGGTGATTGTATGGTTTCGCAAAAAATTCTGCTCGCGAAAATATTCCCTAGTCTATGTTTTGTCTAAAACAAGGCAGGTTTGGTTGACAAATAAAGTAGGCCTAATAATCTCATATATATATATACTGGGACCATAAAACCTAGGTCCCAGATATATATCAAGTTCTGTTAAACCAGCAAATTATTTATTGTTCTGCTTTATTATTAACATGGTTCCATTTAGCACATAATTGACATTAAGTGATGCTAAACTTCTAATTAGCAGGATGTCATTAAAGGTGTTAATTAGAGCTTGATTCCAAGGTGAATTTTTAAGGAGCTAAGCATTTACCTTGTCATTTTATTGCTTTGTATGTGTAGTAAAATGTAAACATTATGTATACTGTGGAATAATAAATAAGGGCTTTATATTATAATATGAAATAGTACTTGCCATCTTCAGTAGATAGCAGCAAGGTGAGGTCAATCAAGAAAAACTTGCATGTTTAACAAAAAACATTCTGCAGCGCCTATAGTATTAGGCTACACACTTTATTCAGATACAACCAGGGGAAGTACATGGACCATGATGAAGCTGAGGTTTAAAGATGATAAAAACAAGATTTTGAGTGACAAATACAGATGACAAATCTGGGTTTGTCACTCAAAATCTTGTTTATTTATTCGCAATCCTACGAAATATGAACTTATTTACTGATTATTTTCTTGTTTTTAACCAGTCTTCAGAGCAAAACTCTATAAAGTTGAAAACAAATTTACCTCTTTATTTTATAAGCTTCACAGATGACAATCACATCCATAAGATCGAATGGTTCCTATAGATGTAAATGTTAACCCTGATTATTGCAGAAACTAAATGTTCATGAAATCCTGATAATTCGCTGACAAAGTGTGACATCAAAATCAATAGTTGCCAAGTGACTGGTTCACGCTTATTGCAATTTGAACCACGATCAAAATGATCACAACACATACTCAATGCATAGCCAACGGAGCGTGAACAAAGCATGAACCAGTAACCAGGATAAGACGTTTTAACTTTGTCAGTGAATACCAAGCCTCTCTTGTGTTTACACAAAACTTATAATAATAATTTTATGTAATCTCTAGAGATTCAACAATTGTTAAGTTGCTAAACCCACGATGTCGTGTGAAGTGGGATAGTTTGTTTTATTTAATTCATACAATTTTTGCACTTGATACTTGTTATTATGTAGATAATAAAAATTTAACATTCAGTGATCATTAGCCTTGTTTTATTTTAAGGAAAATCTTTTTGCAACCATACAAAGCTATTGTAAAATGAAAATCATATAACAAATGAAATCTAAGAAAATGATGAATTATTTACATATTTAAAAGTTATAGGGTTCAAACTCCATAATAAGAATTTAAAAAAAATAAGGTTAATCAAGACATCTATCATTACATGACATTACTACATTCACTAATTAACTACTGACAGCTTGTTACTTAGATTTGAAATGGAAGTGTTTTAAATTATTAAATTTTTACTATTATAAACATATCTAGTATTATTTAACCTAAGATGAGGATTATTAAATAAAACCACATTTTCTGATGAACCTAGTGAATTGATAAATGAGTCAATATTTATTCTGTCAGATATTTTAAGGGTATTCAATTAGGTATTCCATCATCTTTACATCAATGATAAATTGATGTATTTTCATCATATTAAGGCAAACTTGAAAACAAATTATCCCGGCCAATGCAAATTTACTGATCATATTTATCATGGATGCATGCAAACGAGTTATGTCTTAATTTTCATCTCAGTATTGTAGACTTGATGTCTCCAATAAAATCATTTACATCTTCATAAGTCTAAAGAGTGAGGGGTGCTCCCACAATATAAAGTGGATGGCTGGTGTATGTATTTTGTAACAAATAAATTCAAATTAATATATCGGATAAGGTTTATCAGCATTTATACACTGTCCTATGATTTTTATTTTAAAATTTTGAAGGATATGACAAAGCTGTTTTTTTTGTCAAATGATTCATTTTCACAAATGTATGATTCTTCAACATATACAATTTTTAATTCAAGCCTCAAAACACTGGTGAGCCACATAGATGCGTAAAAAATCCTGGTCCCCTCCCTGGGCTGGTAATTACCAGGTACGTTTTTACCATGCCTTGAACTCTAAATGTACTTGTATCTTTTGAATATCAAAATCAAATATGAATTTTGCCAGAAATTAAGCCTTTTCATTCGCAAATTATTAAGTGATATTATTGAATATCAATTTAATTCGTTTGTGCTTTTGTGCGACAGTTGCAGATTAAAATTAGTAAAATCATCTATGATAAAATTATAATGTATATAATAGTAAAAAATAGGTGAAAACATTGATTAAAATATATGTTTAAATAATTAAACAATGAATGAAATAAATGATTATCAAAGATTTCAATTTAAATATTGAATTGATCAGAATATGTTTTATATTACTGTATACAAATTTAAGTGGTATTTTTCATGCTTTTCGCACAAAATAGGATTAGCGCAAAAATAAATGCACCGCGAATGATAATGTGTATTTGTTGGAAAGGATATTCCATACTCGGCTAATGTTTATGCGTGCAAAAATAAACATGCGCGAAATGGTCCAAAATTGGCCGTGCGCGAAAATATTGGCGTTTACAGTATATGTTGTTGTGGATTAGGTCTCTTTTGCAAATTACTAGTAGGTAATTGATGAATTTCATTTCTTGTTAGGGTGATGGTCAGGATTACAATTCTAATTGTACATGTAGAGTTGATATTTTGGGGATAAGTTTTTGATGGGACCTAAATTGTACATGTTTTTCACATTTTACCAAAATTGATAAAACTTGCATGTTTGTTGTGCTACCGTTTTCAATAGTGTGCTTCTTCATTGACTTTGTGGCTGGGAAGTATTTTTTTAAAGCATTTGTTAAGTACAAAAATATATATATGTATTTTGTAACATTTTCCCAAGGCCTGGACAGGACTCATCACTTAATAGAACAGAGAAAAATGTACCTCTTTGCTATGTTAATCCTAACCCTGGAGCGTTTAAAACCTTGGAAATTCCTATATAATAAATGGCTATTTTGCCTCATTCGACCGTGGGACTCAAACCTGTGACCTCTCGCATCCCAATCCAAAGTCGAGCAATATCAAGCCGTGGGGCGGGTGCTGCCTGGCAGCAATTCAGTGACTACATATATCTTCCGTCTATGACTTATTGGACTTAGACTATTTTCTTGATTTTATCCGATAGTACTTTTTAGAACTCAGGGCCGTTAGGGTTAGAGGATACTCTTTTGATATTCATTTGACCAAAAATGGAGTTGAATTGGGAAAAACCTTTGACTAAGATGTTGAATCTAGCATAAGCAAAACATGCTCAAGTGAGGAAATGTGATATTTTGTCTAGAAAATAAGTTTCATTTTTTGAGAGTGTGTGAATAAAGCCTGTTGTAAAATATTAGTGGTCTAACCATCAAGCAATCCTGGGTGAGCAATAACAAATAATGTCAAAACTATCAAAACAAGAGTGGTAATTATCAAGTAATTAGCAAAGAATTGGTGGGATATCAACATGCTCCAACTGTGCTAGTTCATGGGTAATTGGTTACTATCAATAATCTGCATTCTTAACGTTATATTCAATTTATACATGTTACGAATGAATGATTCTGGTGTTTCAATTTATTTGGATAAACATTGAAAATTCATATAATGCAGTTATTCCAATTAAACCCTAACCAGTCTCAAAATACAAGAGAAAATTTAGGAGTTCTTTAAGGCAAAGTATACATTGGCGAGAAATTGTTGTTACATGTATTTACATTTTGACCGATCAG
>JXSR01S013898.1:19656-40458 GCA_000969725.1 Ophiothrix spiculata
TTTTTTTTTTTTTTTTTTGTCATTGAAATGTTAGAAACCCCTTTAGTTTTCTTGCCATATCAGGGGTTCTTGAAATGGTTTGTCAGATAACACTGCGCTTACTTTGTCAAAGTCATCTACGGATAAAACATTCTGGATGGTATCAATGGAAAAAATAAAGGCTTCAAAAGCAATGAATAATTGAATATAACACATTCATAAGAATCTATTACAATGATTTTATTGTATTCAATCCAAAATATATACAATAGTGTGTTTCCTACAATAAGATGTTCGTCAAGGTCTTTCAAAGAGGTTTTGTTACATTGACTTACACACATCCACATCTTTTTGAGGTCACCAACCTGTACTATATCGCATTTTGCCGAAGCACGCACTGTGAGCACTGTACAAATTAACACTGTATTATACTTCCAACTTGTTTATTGTAAACTACAATCCGGATTGGAGCTAGAGTTGACAGGTGACAATACGAATGGCATATGAAGAGAGGTTCTTTTTCCCTAAACTCTATTAGTCCTACAGCTAAAAGTTCTTCATACAAAGTGTTCCGACGTATTTTGCCCCGTACAGGTGATGGGCATTTTTTTATAATAACTACGATCATGTGGTTGTAATTCAATAACCTGCATGGATATTATACAACAACAAATAAGGATTTTCCCAAGTCCAAGGAATATGCATGCTTGATTTGTGTTTATGTATTGACGTGTTTGAACAAATTTGATCAACATGGTATAAATTTAGCAACTTGCAATCAGCTTTGAAAACTGTTTCAACTAAAGCTAAAGCAACTGGAAGCTATTTGACTTAGTTAGTTAGTTCTGGAAAAACGCTCTTCGTAATGTGAAAAATTTGCAACATAACATTAACATTTCATCTTTTAGTACACGTAATTTATGGTTTTGTTTACTATCAAGCGTAAAAAAAGCGTTTAAACATAATGAATTACTTTTTCTACGAATCAAGCGATCGGATGCGTGTGTATTTTACAACGGTATTTCTTTTGACTTACTGGAATTAAATTAAAATGTTTACTCTCACCGACAGACAACATTCCAACATAATTTCAACGAAATACCTCATGCCCAATTGTAAAACAAGAAATTGTATGTAAATATATTTGTACAATATTAAAACCTTTTAAATGAAAAAGTACACACCAATTTAAGACCTGTCTGGTTTTTAGTAATTTTGATAACACTAAAAGCTTCGCAATTTTTCAAGACTCTGTCATTTGGCGCTTAACTTTAATGTTATAAAGTCTTGAACAATTGTGAAGCTTTAATTGTTATAAGTAATGTTGATATTACAATAAAAGCTTCACAGTTGTGCAAGACTTTCTGTCATTTGGCGCTTAACTTTCATGTTGTACTTTAAACAAAACTCATGAAAGACTGTACGTAACCTTATTATTTAGACAAGTACAATAACATTACCAACTCTGGTTTCAGTCGTCTTGACAAAAACAAACGAGTCTTTCTTGGAAACCAATTTAAGACCTGTGTCTGGTTATTATTAATGTTGATAACAATAAAAGCTTCACAGTTGTGCAAAACTTTCTGTCATTTGGCGCTTAACTTTAATGTTATACTTTAAACAAAACTCATGAAAGATTGTACGTAACCTTATTATTTAGACAAGTACAATAACATTACCAACTCTGGTTTCAGTCGTCTTGACAAAAACAAACGAGTCTTTCTTGGAAATCTAACAGTGGTCGTGAAACATATACAAGAATAACATACTATCACAGTGTTATTGATGTTGGGTTGTGTTCTTCAATTGAAAGAGGGTTTTCAGACAAAGAGAGATTTAAACTGGTAGACAACCCAGTGATGTCATAATTTGCTTTACAAAACTGCCATATTTTTCGATGATACAGAATGAAATATAGTAATCAAATTTAGTTGTGAAATGCAAAGTTGAAACACTCAAGACATTTTTATCATTTTGTTGAAGCATCTGATTATCACGCTGCTAGTCACTTTTTTTTTCTATTTGAAAAAAAAAAAAAAAAATGTCAGTGGAAACGAGAAATATTACAAAAATTATTGCAGAAAAATAGTAAAAAGTAACAAGATTTAACAATTTAAAAAAATCATACCCATGTGCGTGTTTAAAATGAAGAGAGAAATGAGAAATAAAGTTTAAAGCAAAAACATTGTTGTTTTTTTTTGATAAAAATATTGAGCGCAACAATGGAAAGTGTCAGTTGACATACCAAGCTAAGGGTGGAGAATTATTTGAGTCCAACAAGTAAATACAGGTGATGAGAAAACTAATTAAGAGATTGTAAATTGTTTGCAATTGTCAATCAATGGAATGTTCGTGAAAATGATACCATGGTTGCATTGTCATGTATTTGAACAGGAAAAAATAAGTCATACATTTTATACTCATGATTGTGTACATCACGGCCACCACAACTATCATTTCCTCTTTCCATTTGCATGACGAAGTGAATTAAGGATGACACCCACCCTTCACACCTCTATTTATATTTACGGATATATAGGTATTCTTGTGTAAATCAAAACATGAACTCCAGATAACTTCATATCAGGAACGTGGTAGTACCATATTAAATATTTATTTTTACTATAATATTTGACATAAATCTATTGCTTATGCTCCTTGGGTACATAAAGATTTTTTTACATACAATACAAATAAACTTTTAACCCTTGTTATTCGGAGCGTCACAAAATATTATACGGAGGGAGATGGGGGTTGTTGCAACCCCCCTATTTTTTATAGAGAGTCGCCCAGACCCCCGAATGTGGTACCAATGGATAGGTATCAGACCCCTATTTCCATTGATAACAAAGTCAAGGTCATTTGTTACTGTATGACGTCACTATGACGTCATATTTACCAAAATGTGAAAAAATCGGCAATTATACGGAAATATGGGCACAAATCAGCAGTTAAAAGGTATTTCAATTGAAGTAGTTTGTTTTAACGGAGTTGTCCGATGATACCAGCTTGCCTTTTTCTGGAATATTTCTTTCCCCACTTTCAACGTGTGGTATTTTTTTATATGTTTATACAAATATAAGAGAAAAAACTAAGCTTGATTTAAGACCGTAAAAAGGGAATGCGCACGGGTCAAGGGAATTAGGCTCGTTTCTTTTTTTTGGCCTAATTCGTCATTTCTACCACCGACATGACCGATGACAGCAAACTGTTACGTGCTTTTCTGCCACGGTATACAACTCTTGGTAATTGCGATTACACTGAGTGATCAAGTAAGCCTATGCTTCCGGTGCAGTTGTAAACATCACATTAAAAAAAACATTTTATTTCAAAATGTAACTGATGGCCAACTGTGATCTTATACAAAATTTCAGTTGTTATGGGTGCACAACAGTAAATAGCTGGCCTATTCTTTCACATGTTAAACAAAGGTCAAATATGGTCATTTCCCGGCCAAATTAATGAATAGCTCTTGTTCTCACCTTATTTTTCTACAAGATTATGACGTAAATTTGCATTTAAGGTGAATTTTGATATAAGTTTATCGGCTTAATTTCACAAAAGCCCATTTCAAAGTTTGCGTGTGTGGAGGATAGCAAAGAAAAAAGGTCAAAAGACAGCCAAACCATGTACTATGGGCATTGTATATGGTCAGATGCTGGTGAAAGATTTAGGGTAAAATATTTAAATAAAACGCAATGACCAATCTAGTGTCTAATTAAGTTTTTCCCACTCGTTTTTAGGAACTTCGATAGTGGTTGGCTTTCAGCGCTAATTTCAAAACACTTAGCAGAGGGCGACATTTATTTTGTGAAGTGAATCCTTATCGTCTACCCTCCAGTAAAAATCAAAGTTTTATACACTTATGTTTTATTATTCTCAACACTGATTGGGGAGAGTGCTTTTTTTCACTCAGGCTTGATTTCACTAAGTGTCCCAACAGTTTTGCAGATTGTATTTTGGTTGGGTAAATTGTGTGAAATTTTCTTTAATATCAAAATACCGTGCACTTACCTACTTCTGTTTGAACAAAAGAGCCCTTCTTTTCAAAACACGTTAATAATGCAAAAGATATGCTATCTTATGTGCTCATTAGTGTACATTACCTAGCTATTTTAGTCAACGATAAATTCGTTCTTTTAAGTGGTCCATATAGGTGTTCGTCATATTATGACCCAAAACAAATTCTTGATCCAAAATAATTGTTTACGACTGATTTCAAATATATAATAAATGTATGATACAGAATGGTAAAAATTACAACAAGAAAAAAACAACATTTTTTTTTATGCATTGTTTTTTCATTGTGAGTATTTATGAAAAGAGTAATAAGTGTGTTTCAGAGTAGAAGGAAGCAATGAATAAATTCCACTCATAAACGGAATGACTTTTCTAAAAAACTATGTGACTAGAAAATCACCTCGGGCAATGGCTGTGTTCAATAGGATTGTACTACAAGTAGAATCGTTTTCGATATACAGGCAGCTCATTTCTGAATGGTGAAATCCATTACCCAAGCAAAACAGGACATTTTCTTACTATTACTTGATACGGTATATCAAGTTGTTGTAAGATTTTTGTTTGTATCACCATTAACCGTCAATAAAATTTAGTATTTTTCGAGTAACAATAAAGACCTTACGTCATATTTCAAACTTGAAATATCTATCAATGAGTTGAGAAAACAACTCGATATTACGAATTACTTGTTTTGTAATTTCTCATCAATAACCATAGCATTTATAGATCGTCAAAAAAAGATACTTACAAAGTGTGAAAAATACTTTAGAAAGGTAATCATCTCTGTATCTTTACGCAACACAATATGAAAAAAACAAAAATATGTATTTAAATAAGGCACTCTATACCATTTGATTAATGTTATTTCAGGCATTTTGAAACCTTTGATATTTTGTAGTATTGTTTAAATGAGTGATTTGCTGCTAAAGGTTTGGGAAAAACAACAAAAACTTTTTAAAATTCAATAAGACTAAAACTATTAAACATGTATTTATTTCTACAACTTGTTCTTAATTACCGTCAGATTTTCCGCTACAGGTGAAAAAACGTGTCAAAGTCGTAATTTTCCAAATTGATTTTTTTGTCAGATTCACAACCCTTGTGCTTATTTCTAGAGTCAAACAGAGTTTATATATCGGTGTATTTTGAGGGTAATCAACAGATTTATAATGAAATCCTGGCCTGTTTGTGATTTGTCTGATTGTTATTAATGTTCTAGTGTACGATGCGTATTTCTCCTTTCCCTTATTAGATATATAAGGCTTACTGATCTTTAAACGCGTTTATCTAGTTATACATTTTACTCCCTGGCAATCTTTGATTATAACTTCTTGAAATCAAAAAAAGTTAATTTAGGTGTCATTTTAATCCTTATATTAAGGTCTTTTCAAATATTTGAAAACAGATTAAAATGACAAGAGGCTGCATTTTTTGCCAGTGTTGGACGGACGGTCACATTATTGCCGCATCCATGTTTTAAATTTTACACAGCGTTTAAATTAGATTAGCAAACAAAGTTACGAGAAGTGACGAAGCCAACTACCTGTGCTTCAAAGAACAAACAATTGCCCGTCTACATGATTTCAAAATTGCTTTACTAATGTCGATAGTATGAACTAAATAGTAAAAACATTTTGAGACCAGATTGAAGAGTAAATTCTTTGTGTCTGAAGCTAAACTCTTAGTAGTAGTAGTAATGTAATCATCTAATAAGAATTTACTTACTCAGTCAACTTCTCTTCTGCTATGCACAGCTAAATCATATTATGATTCTGTGAGATTTTCATGTCTGCATTGTCAATTTCAAAGTCTTCTGTTATCTTGTTATGAAGTGGAAAATGTTTAAACTCTCATTTTTGTTGATAAATATGACTCAATCCACTTTTAAAAATGTGAGTACAAATACATTTTCTGAAAACAAAATGTTCGGTTACGATTTTATGGGCGCACTCGAAAATGCTTATTTATGCTAATTGGCACAAGAAGGGGAGGGTCGATTTGAATGATTTGGTACCAAGTCAAGCAGTTTCACCATTGTGAATCGATGACAAATATTTCCCCATTTTGCGCTAACCCCCAACCCAACCCTTGACCACTTACTTTTAAGTGCTTTATGTTCCTCGTTTCGAGGACACTGACATGTAAATAAACAAATGAATGGAAGTCCAAATGCGAAAGAGTGAAAAATCACGCGAAATTTTGAGTGAATTTGTTTTAATTCTAATCGAGAGCGTTTTAGCTCACGGAGTGAAGTTCTATCCATTCAGGAACGCGGATACTCGCGCTGTTGTAACTACAAAAATCATCAGCGCTCACTGTTCAACATGGCGGTGGTTGAGTTGGATGAGTTGGAGACTGTGGAGGAGTGACAGACAAAGGAATTTCAGAGGAAATTGTGCAACTATTTATCGGTGAGTAGATTTCAGACAATAAATACCCGACAGTGACGCTAATCACGCAAAAACTGTATCGACAGATCTTGTCGGTGTAAGGTTACTTAATACATTGACAAATGTATTAAGCAAGCTTACACCGACAAGTTTATTGTCTAGCATCTACTCACCGATAAATATTTGCACAATAAACCGACTAGATCATTGAGTGAACTTTTATTCTTTTGTAGATTTATTCTTATCCCTCCTATATCATTTAGAGTGAACTATTCATAATAATAAACGGTTCGCTCTTTCCTAGAGTGAATTACTATCACTCTTTCTTGAGAGTGAACTTCACTCTAAAAGATTGGTCACTCATATGGCTCTATCTGAGAGTGAAATTTCACTCTTTTAGAGTGGTTTTTCACTATTTCACAATAAGAGTGTATGTATACCAAATAAGTACTTTTTTGCATTTTGGAGTTACGACCGTATAATCAGAAAAAAATACTAACCAAATGACCAAAACAATCGAAATGCTGTATATACTGAAATACGTGTCTTGTTAACTGTACGTTAGTTCACGACTTACAAAGTGCTTCTTCTGGGGTTTTTTTTGGGTTTTTTTTTCAAGCTTTCATATATAAAATACGAATATAGCATCATTGAATTGAAACGTATATACAGTATACAAAGTAGTGACCGATGTACAATTATAGCGTAGTATTGTTTAACTGCACTGAGAACAGCTGTGACAAATCATTTTTAACAAATCATTGTCAACCCACGGGCCGTTATTAAAACAAACAAAAAAAAACACAAAAAAACCGCGTCAACGCATGATCTTTAACTATAATGTAAATATATCAAAAGTAACCCCATTAATAAAGGTCTTACGCGCATCTTGTAGAAAGGGCGTTAATTCATAACTAAAGTTGCAGTGCTCTTTCATTTTTTTCAATAAACAGAATGTAAAATATTATGTATCATTTCACCGGGAACAGCTGTGACAAATAATTTTTAACAACTCACTGCAACCCACAGTTGACATACATTTAAATTAGCGCGTCATGCCTCCCACCGCATGAAATGTCACAAAAGTGTGAGGGGACATTTTCACCTACGTTATTGCCCATAACATCCCAGGTGAAACTATTCAACGAATTTGTAAAGCTACTTCACACTGCCTGGAATAAATATGTAGCAAACATAATGTTTCATTGATATATTAACGCTAAAGAGCAAATTATTGTACACTTCAATATACACTCTTAAAAAGAAAGGATCAAATTGATCCGACAAATTATCAAATATGAGCTTACCCTTTTCCGGATCCAAATTCTCCTCAAATTTGATCCTTTTCGGATCAAACACACTCTTTTTTGATCCGAAAAGGATCACATTTTAGGAGAATTTGGATCAAAATTGATCCGGAAAAAGGGTAAGCTCATATTTGATACTTTATCCGATCAATTTGATCTTTTTTTTATTAAGAGTGTAGGGAGAAACAGGTCAATTGATCGGCAACTGCTTTGCGTTATTATCCTCTAGTCGACAAAATCAAAGATCTGTCTCGAACATATTTGATTTGATGCTTTAAAATCATAAATATATATAGTACGCAAACACATAACCTTCTGCATGGAGTACTGGAACTATCAACACATTTAGGATTATATTTAGTATGAAAATTGACTGTTCCGACAAGTGCAGATATCTGAACCATACTGCAAATTAGTCTACGCGTCTCCACTAAAAAATTCTCATTAAATATTAATTTTCTCCTTCTCGTACAAGGGCTTGTAGCCTTCATCGACGAACTTGATCACCGTTTATTTATTTATGTGAACATACAGAAGAAACCAGGATCTATTTATGTTTTTATAAGATTTTCAATCTTTCAAGATTTAATTACCTCGATAAAAAGCAATAAAGTTAGCTTTGTTCCATCACTCTGAGCTCTATAATTGCAGATTGGTCCATGTGTATGTAAAAAAGTACGTATATTGCAGCACGAAACTTGGCAAAATACTAAAATGGGGTTAATTTACAACGGGTGGAACAATATTCACCATGTTTACATACAAAATATTTTACAGTGATCATTTGTAGAAGTAGATCGGCATGCTCATTAGGCCGAATTCATAAAAGTAGCAATTGCTATTTCTATAGCCTTTTCTTGAATTTCTATTCTTAAAATCTAGCATTGACTTGCAAGAAAAAGCTCTCTCAAGGCCGCAAAAGCTATTTCTAATCCCTTCCAAGCAATTGCTCGTCTGGTTAGTAATTGCTTACATTTGTATTCAAAAAGCTGACCTTTTACTTACAACATGTAGCAATTACTTGATCCTAGCAAGATCCTATACGAGGAGCTAAGCACTGGTATACATTCATGGTTTCTGCTATATTTGTGCTGCGTAAGAAAAAACACTGAAGTATACTAGTGTTGCGTTACTATAGATTATATAAATCATGCTATTTGTCGAAAACTGCGACAAATTGATACCAAAAATGACGAGTGACTTGCTGTAACATTTGTGTCTGAAAACTATCACGCGGTAGACAAAGCAATTTCTAACTTCATGTAAGCAAAAGCTAGCCTGCCTATTGTTTGTATGGTAGCTTTTGATTGTCTGGGTCGATCCCAGACATGAAAAAGGTATTAGTCTAAGCTGAAGGTCGTGAATATGTTTTTAAGCAATTGCTTAGGCTAAATCTTTTTCTAGTCTAGCTATTGGTTTTTCTTAATGTCTTTTTCTTGCCAGCATTTGCTACTTTTATGAATTCGGCCTATTAGCTCTTTTGATATGAATGGTATATATGTTCTTCATTACAGTAAATTTAAATTAAATCTATAGTCAGTTCATTTCCGAACATCATATCGACAAATAATCCAAATTTAAAGAATTTATCAAATCACCAAAATGTGAAAAGTCAGATATCGTCAGATTGTCTTTTGAGTTGGTTAATGATAAATGGGATGGTAGATTTTTGAAACCTCTAATTTTTACATATTGGTTGTGAGAATATGTTACTGTGAGATTATAATCAACTGATCAAATGTGAATGAATAAATAAATATATTACAATTGTGAAAACAAAAAATATTTTAATGATTTTATTGTATTTAACCACGAATATATTAAATACAGGGTGTCTCAATAAACATTGTCCACGGAAACGGCGCTGATTATCCCAGAAGTTAGGCAAACCAGCTACCTCAAAATTATATCATTCTATAAAGCCCATAGTTTTGTTCATCATCATTGAAAATATCAAGTAAATCCATTCATGCAAACTAGAGATATCATAGATTTTGTCGCTTGTATCATTTTCCTTCTGTACAATGGCAATGGGAATCTTATGGTTAAGCATATTCAAAAAAAAAGAACATATTAAGGGTCTTTACAACATTAACGGATGAATAGGTTACAGTGACATTTAATCACTTCATACGTTTCGCCATATTCTTGAAAAGGTAATCATATGAAGCCCCTTTGGATATTTTTCCTTTTTCCATTTTTGTTCTCCATATTATATACATGTGATTTTTTTTCTATTCAGAAAATATACACAAAGGCTGTAAAACTAGATTCATCAGCAACATTACTCAATGCTTCGTATATATTGTTTACATGCAAAGACAAAAGCTGGTTTGTTTTTCTTCTTTAGGAAACTGAAAACTCAGTCTAACAAAGTATGTAAATTATATTCTTTTTATATAATTACACCAAAAATTGAACAGAAACGGTAGTTGTCTTATGTCTTATTTATTGCAGATCAAAAGCAGCGAGTCCATCACTGGGTTAGTTTTAATGGCAATTGCAGAAAAAAAGGAAAAACTCGAAAGAAATCTTCTAATCAAAACTATTTTAATAAATCCGGCTGCTCGCACTGCTTCTAAAAATTCTAAAATCACACAAATAATGCTATGTCTTAATATTAAACCATAATAATATAAATCAATCACATGAAACTTGTGTTGTTGGTGTTTTAATAGCAAATGTGTTGTTTTAAATTGTGGTTATTTTGGTTCTATTCTGAGAGTTCTTTACAGTCATGTTAGTGTTCGTTTTTCACTTGTTCCTATTTTTTTCTTGTCATTAACCTCAAGCACATCCTTCAAATTGTTGATACACCTTTGCCGATTATCTTAGACTCTAACAGCAACATTTACAGTAAATTTCTCAAGCGTAGATTTCGTAGAGATCCTTTTCATGCCCTCAGATTACAAGCTTAACCCTAGGATTCTCATTGTGCATGAGGAAAATGATACAAGCTGACAAAATAGCGATATCTCTGATTTGTTTTGATGTATTTTCTTGATATTTGCAGCGATAATGAACAAAACAATGAGCTTCAGAATGGTATAATTTTAAAGCAGCTTATATGCCGAACTTCTGAGTAAATCAGCGCTGTAGTGTATTTTCTATAATAAGATATTCGTTAAGATATCCAGCACAAAGTCTTTTAAATAGGTTTTGTTACAATGACATGCACACATCCACATCTTTTTGAGGTCACCAACCTATACTATAAAAAGCTATCGAATTTTGCCGAAGCACGCACAGAGAGCACTGTACAAATAAACACTGTATTATACTTCCAACTTGTTTATTGTAAACTACAATCCGGATTGGAGCTAGAGATGACATGTGACAATAAGAATGACATATGAAGACCGTTTCTTTTTGTCCAAACTCTCTTAACCTTACAGCTGATTTTGAAGCAAAAGTTCTCATACAGATTGTTCCGACGTATTATGACCTCCATTATGCGAATTCTAGTTGCTTCTAAATTTGTATTTCGAGTAACATTTTTAATCTTATGCAAGATTAATAACCTGCGTGATACCGCGATCCAACTTATTAAGATTATTTCTTGTTTCACGTGAACAACTGCGCGATCATTATCAGGTAACAATGTTTTCTTATAATGACCCGCGTAGGTAATGTCATTATCGCTGAATACGTTTTCTCATAACACGTTAATCAGGCATGCGTATGCACCACACATATACGCGTTTATCATATTACGCGAAGATCGTCACGCCTGGACTGATCGAAATTCGTTTATAGGGATAAGTAGACCTTTAAGTAAGAAATTAGTTAAATACAGTATTTCTTCATAAAATTACACATAAAAGGCATAAAAATGTCGAAAGAGTAGTTGTTAATCAACAATAACAATTTTCCACAATCTATTTTTCAGTCATTGTGTGAATTCGTCGGTGATTGTTTTTAACCTCGGTATTTTTCTTCGGGAGCTGAGCTCTCTCAGAAAAATACCTCGGTCCTAAAGAAACACCTTAGAATTCAAAAATGACCTCAAAAAGATGGTATGCAGTTATTATTGTCTAAATATTCTACAAAGAAATTAATAACACTCAAGTTAGTCTCTACTTTAATCTATTTCAAACAGATACTCTGTCGATCGATTACACACACCTGTCCGTTACTGGTATTTATTGCGTCCTGGTTGTTTCTTAGCGGTGATTTAATCAACAAATCGAAATATCATATACTTTATGATAGTAATATATATCCCAATTTGATATTTCCATCAATTTAGGATAAATATGATTGGAAAAAAATCCATCTTGGCTATGCACACAGTCATCTTACAAATCATATCAAGTTCTCTGTCTGTATTAAGGTTCTAAATCTTTCCAATTAAATTAAGTTTTACAAATAAATAAATTGGACCAAATTCGTGACTTTGAATATATTTATGAACAACTATTCTTCTACTCGCATCTATCTCCCCAGACTAATATCGTTAATGCCCTTTACGATAATACGTCCTCTTTATCTGATTGACTGTAATCAAATGTGGGTTTATAAATGATGTGACTATCTTAATGTGGGTCACACGTGTTTATCAGTCTAATGCATATCGGGGAAGTAACAGTACTTTTTTGGGGGGAAAGTCTTCAGGAATTTGTCTGTTGATACATGCATACATACATGTCAGATTTCCAGATAACCATATTACAGTGCTTTCTTTAATTTTAAATATTTGTGTTTTTGGTTCGATGCATTACTATCAATGAATCGATAGAAATTAACCTCATCTTGGTACAATAAGTATGGTATATCACACATTGTGAGTTGGGGGCACGATAGTACGATTTGATGTAAAAGCTAGCACACTTCCCAGCAAGGGTGGTAAACTTGGTCCTGTCTCTTTCTAAATGATTTGCATAGGTGGAATTTACATGTATTGCAACGTGTTTTAACAGTTTTGTTTGACTATACGTGCGTTTTCGTTCCAAACCTACCCTGCAATTGAAAATATTCCAGGAAAACATTTTCTCATTTATATTATAGCAATTGCTGTCTATTTCTATTGCATAAAAAGTGGTAATATAAAAGTTCAGTTACAGAAAGGAGTAGATTTGCAAGAGATAATCAGAGTGAAGAATATTTCTTATTTTATTCACATCAGCTTGAAATGTATATAATGTATACAAACTATAAAGGATTACGTAAGTTGAGATTCTGATGATGAAAGTGGGTCAATACAAACAAGTTGTTGATTATATCATCTCCAAGTATAGCATTTCAACACATTTATTCATAAATTATTAAAGAATCGGGCATTGATTCGACCATTACAAAACACGTTAAACTCAAATGGACTTAAGTATATATATTCTACACGTAAGATAAATCAATCAAAGCAAGCCGACTGTCTGAATATTTCAAACAAAGTTCTATATTTCCAATTTGTCTTAGTGTACATAACGGTACATGCATTCAACTTAATTAAAAAATAAACGTTAGAAGTAAAATGATTAAATAAGATACTAAGGGGCGGCTTCAAAACTCAACCGGCGGTTGTCTGCCGGTTCTGGGCGGTTCAACCGGAATAAACATTAGCCAACCGCCCAGTACCGCCCAGAACCGGATTAACTGTAGATCCCAAGGGTTATCTCTTCTCTAAGTCTTTGACAACAAGTCCATTTGCAATAAATCATATAATTCAATGACATTATGTCCCTTAAAATATCAACCACAGTGTTTTCGTTATCATAATTAACGACTACAATGTCGCAATATTGAAGAAAAAACATGTTTGAAGTTCGACTTTAATCCCTTCAAATTTGATGATTTGAGCATTAAAAATGTTTACTTCTGTAAAATTACTTGGAATTATAACTTATCAAAATACTAAAGTATACTAAAATGTTGCCTATTTCAATCTTCAAACATATATGTATTATCTAATGTTATGAATCTAGATGAAATTTGGTCGATTTTTTTTATAATGCAAGGAATTATAATTGGAGATGCAACAATCTTAGTCATTCTAAATTTACATTCTCCGGCACAACTGTGCTAAGTCTACATGAAGACACATGAAGTTCATTAGAAAAAGACCTTGATAATAAAGATGAATAAAAAGGACTATCGTCCTATGTAAGCATTGTCCTCTTATATTTTTCAAAATAAAATCTTAGTCTTCAGAAGCAACATTGATAGTATTATATATTATCTAATTTTACTCAAATTTCACGATTGAAAGCTAAATGGCGAAAGGGGACCTTGTGACTTGAGGCGATATTACGGAATATAATATATCCCAGTCCAAGTACACATACAGCTAAGACAACTATTAGAAGATACTCTTTTTTGTTATTAATAAAGTTGTTAGCTAGTTTCTTTATCAATGTTGTAATATACCACAGAGTGTTGTTAAATCTATGTGTCTAAAACTACTTTAACTCTATAGTCCTCCGAAGGTTTTAAACAGATTTTTTTAAAATAAACTGAGCCATATAAAGACTATGGGCCGTATTCCAGAAAGGTGTTTAGCTAAATCAAGGTTTATTTCTCATTGAACTGTTCTGCTTGAAAGCTGCAATGATGCGTATCATTCCTGGACAGTTGATACTCAGTTAAACAATGGTTTAGCTAAACACCTTTCTGGAATACGGGCCTAAATGTATTAAATTAGTATATGTTTAATTTGTTTAATATCCATTACACACTTTTTGACGTAAGCGGTGTGGAATATGTTAATTTATATGTGCTATACTTTCATAAGATCTAAAAAATATACAACATAATTTAAATGTAATTGTCATTAATTTATCAATATAATTGAAGATAATTCAATAATATAATGACAACTGATCTAAAATTGAAAATCCGAATTGATAATATTCTCAATTAAATTGATTTTAGCTGTCTTGGCGCTATTCGTGTGAATAGAATGTGACATTTGGTTGATCTTTCTAATGAAAGAATGTAACAGATTTCCACGTACAATAATTTAAGATCGGAAATACTAGTGTCAATTACAAATAATATTTTATTTAAATAGGGTAGTCAAACAAAACAAACAAATGTAAATTTCATCTTTTCATGCCTAGATGAACTTCATCCCTTTTGTAGTCATTTACATTCAGATTTTTCTCATGGTGTTACATTTTCACCACTATGTTCAATTTCATTCGGAATGAACAGTTTCATTTTAATTTTTGCTCATGTTTCACATAACGGCATTATATAATGCATAGTACATTACTTTCTTTGTTAATCATTGTTAACCATAATTACCTTGCTCTTTTCACTATAGTCTGAAATCTGTCCTTGGCAGTTACTGTGGATTTTATTCTGAAGAAAATATTTGCTCAATGATTTATATTTCTCCAATGAGAAACATTTTCATTCGAAATGTTTGCCTTTGTCTTGATTTTTATCATTCAAATTGTAATTTTAGCGGATTAATCCGATCGATAAATATTGTCTGGAAACACGATGTCAAAATGCATTTTACAATTATTGTCGATCCAAACTAAATAGACCCTCGGTTTTTCGGATTTTTTTCAGTAAATATCAAACTTCAAGAAAAGTCATGAAAGAAAACTTGTTTGTCTTCTCTTGACCCAACAGGATTTTATTTTCAAGTTCATTCATTTTATATAAATATGTCCGATTCTATTCAAATTTCATCAATTTTGCCCACAATCGAAATATAATCGTATTCATCTAAGTGAGCGCATCGATCAGAAAACTTTTAATGGGCCTATTCGATTTAATAAACAGGTATGCTCCTAAATGCGCGCTTAGTACTTTTAGTTAAGTTAAGAGTACAGCCAACCCTGCCTTATAAATTCCTCATTTTAAGTACCTATCAAATACATATAAAATCTACATTTCAAGAAGCGAATTTGCAAACTGAACATGACGGCGAGATCATTTAAGAGCAAAATCTGAAATTTTGGGCCAAAAGTAAAAAAAAGTCCAAAAAAGGTCCAAAAATTATGTTGGCCCCAAAATGTATGAGACTTGAAAGATTTATCATGAACTACTTAACTTTTTACAAACTTGAAAGCAATGTATAGGAATGGATTACTTAATACCAAAATTTGACCAAAAAATTAGATTTATTTGGTGTAAAAAATAAATTATAGGCCTACGGGCTAAATGTACGTATCAAATGATATCTAGGAATTTTTCAAGGGTGTGCGGATTTTCAAATGGTGGACCTTTTAGAGGAACGTTTTCCGTTTGGGTCGACCCCAAATTAATTTCAGTGGTTTTTTAAACATGACAAGAAAAAAATAAAAAAAAATAAAAATGAAATAAAATAGCAAAAACAAAACAACAGCAAAAAACACGATTTTCGGTCATTTTACAAGCGTTTGTTTTTTGTGAAAAAGAAGTATTTGGGATTCTTGTTTGTGTACCCTTTTCGAGGATTTTGTGGACCTTTTCGCACTTTGTCAAATTTAACGCGGCCACTGAGAGCCAGCATTACATATTTTGGTCCAAAGTTGACCTCACCATCAAGTTCAGTGACAAACCTGCTTCTAGGTTCTCCGTTGCTAACTTACATAGAAGAAACCATTTTTAAAAACAAAGGGTTGACAGTACCCTTAAACCAGTTCCATAGCGTAATTAATATTGATTATCGAATTTTACTGATGCAAGACTTTTGCAATGAGATGGCTATCCAAGGAATGGGGTGGTATTTAAAATGCGTTGTTTTGTTATTCTGATCTAACATTTTTATATTTAGGCCTATATGGCAATTTGATATTTCAATATTTTCAAATTTGCATTGATTTACCTCAATGACCCTCATTCTCAAACTTGGATGATCCTTTTTAGTTATGTTGAGTACCAAATGACCACCTATTTTTGTGCGTAAATCTGTACCGGGTGACCCCTCTCTTTCATCTTCTTTAGACAGTGAGTGCCCCTGTGGGACTTGGCCCATTAAGAATATTGACAATTTTAATAGCTTACGTGTAGCGCGAAATTCAAACTCATCATCTCTAACCTTCTACCTACAAAAATTATTAGTGGAAGTTTCCAAAAGTTTACATCATTAATGGTACCCAATGTCACAACAGATCATACCAAAGCGAGGCTGAAATTGTCAAATTTGTAAAGATTTGACCATTTCGGAGTGCATGTATACTTTAAAATCTATAAATCTTGTTGGGTCAAGAAAATACAAACAGCTTTTCTTTCATGACTTTTCTTGAAGTTTGGTATTTACTGAAAAAAATCCGAAAAACCGAGGGTCTATTTAGTTTGGATCGACAATAGTAAAAATGACGATGTGTGTCTAGGCTTTCTGAATGTGTAATTATTATTCTTGATATTATTATGATTTCCATGATAACTAATGGACTCAATTCGCAGGAGAGTTTGAAAAGTGCGCGATTGACCATGTTCCTAAGTTGTGCGAATGACGTCACCTGCGCAAAAAGTTGTAATATGGTCGATTGTGCAGTAAGAATCGGGTTTGCCAACAAGGTGTAACCATATGATTGATGTTGTCTCAACAACCAACGCACACAAATATACCGGGCAGACAAAGAAATAACATAAATTGTTTGGATGGACATAAAACCCATGACAGTAAGGCTTTTCGTAATTGTTTGTCCATTCGTCTGCCTGTCACGATATAAAATAATACCTGCCTCTAAAGCTGGTACTCAGAATTGTGCGTCTTCTTTTTGTATGTATCCCGGAGTTTTGATACACAAAGTAAAATCGTCATGTGAGTGAAAGAAAGTCGTGGTTGCAGTTATGGCTGCCTTATGTTTTTTTTGTCATTGAAATGTTAAAAAACCCTTTAGTTTTCTTCCCATATTAGGGGCTCTTAAAATGGTTTCTCAGATGACAATGCGCTTACTATGTCAAAGTCATCTACGGATAAAACATTCTTAATGGGTAGCAATGGAAAATTAAAGGCTTCAAATGTAAATGAATAAATAAATATAACACATTTGAAAAAATCTATTATTATGATTTTATTATATTCAATCAAAAATGTATACAATAGTGTATTTCCTACAATAAGATATTCGTCAAGGTATCCAGCACAAGGTCTTTCAAATAGGTATGTTACATTGACTTACACACACATCCACATCTTTTTGAGGTCGCCAACCTGTACTATATCGCATTTTGCCGAAGCACGCACTGTGAGCACTGTACAAATAAACACTGTATTATACTTCCAACTTGTTTATTGTTAACTACAATCCGGATTGGAGCTAGAGTTGACAGGTGACAATAAGAATGGCATATGAAGAGAGGTTCTTTTTTTCCTAAACTCTATTAGTCCTACAGCTAAAAGGACTTCATACAGATTGCTCTGACGTATATTTTGCCATTTTGACATTTTTATAATAACTACGATCACGTGGTTACAATTCAATGACCTGCAGGGACATTATACAACAACAATTAAGGGTTTTTCCCCAAATCCAAGGAATATTCATGCTTATGTATTGACGTAAACACTATTCAAGCATGAATAGTGTTTACGTCAATACATAAACACTATTCAAGCATGAATATTGAATAGTGTTTATGTATTGACGTGCTTGAACAAATTTTGATCAACATTGTATAAAATTAGGCACTTGCAATCACGTTTGAAAACTGTTTCAACTAAATCTAAAGCAACTGGAAGCTGTTTTCCTTAGTTAGTTCTGGAAAAACGCTCTTCGTAATGTGAAAAGATTTGCAACATAACGTTAACATTTAATCTGTTAGTACACGAATACGTGTCCCTTCAACATTCAAAACATATGACAAATATAATGTTTTAAAAACCGATATAAAAATCCTTTCTCACTTCAAGTTTTACCAGTAAAGAAACTTTAAAGTCGATTTTCACAGAACTATAGTTTTCTGAATCAGCCCGATTCCTTTTAACAATTTGGATGTAACTTTGCAGTCGAACATCCAATAACAAAAAGCAAGGTGTCATTTTAAAGCTTAAAATATAATGTTTCAGATGAGACCAAAACATAAATTTTTGGATCCTTAAGGTACCTTTCAATACGACGGTTCACATATTTTACTGCAGCCGTACATCCAATAACCAAAAGCAAGGTATCATTTTAGAGCTTAAAATATAATCATTCAGATTATATTTTACTTTTTTTCGAATCAAGGGATCCGATGATTGTATTTTTTTACAACGGTATTTCTTTTCATGTACTGAAATTAAGTTAATGTTTTCACCCTCATCGGCAGTATCAAACGCTTTTAAGTTAATTTAAGACCTGTCTTGTTATTAGTAATGTTGATAACAATAAAAGCTTCACAGTTGTGCAAGACTTTCTGTCATTTGGCGCTTAACTTTAATGTTATACTTTAAACAAAACTCATGAAAGATTGTACGTAACCTTATTATTTAGACAAGTACAATAACATTACCAACTCTGGTTTCAGTCGTCTTGACAAAAACAAACGAGTCTTTCTTGGAAATCTGACAGTGGTCGTGTAACATATACAACAATAACATACTCTCACAGTGTTATTGATTTTGGGTTGTGTTCTTCAATTGAAAGAGGTTTTTCAGACAAAGAGAGACTTAAACTGGTAGACAAACCCCGATTGTCATAATTTGCTTACAAAACTGCCATATTCTCCAATTATACATAATGAAACATAATAATCAAATAAAGTTTTGAAATGCAAACTTGAAAAACGCAAGACATTTTTAACATTTTGTAGAAGCATCTGATTATCAAGCTGCTAGTCATCTGTTTTTCTACAAACGAACTCTTAAACAGGAGACAAAAGAAATTTTATAATTTGATTTCACATTTAAATCTCAAAAAATGGTCATTTTAGATCAAAAAATATCATTATTAGCACATATTTTGAAATTCTATTGTTGGTGGCGCTATTCATTTTTTGGAATTATTTATATGCATATTGCATTAATTAAATATTTGCTGTGCGAAATTAACATGAATAAAATTTGTTTCTGGTCTTCTTTACCTTATCGATGTGACAAATGTCAAAACTAAGGGTCATAGATTCTGAAAACCTGGAAACTTGATTTATAGAAATAGCTCCACCAATAATGTGCCTTTAGCACTAAATAGCTATATATAGTTAGTGATCAAACAGTGGTGAACAATGACAATGGAAAGTTCAGCTGACATAACAAGCTAAGGGAGGAAAGTTACTTGAATAATTCCAGCATTTTTAAGTATCTATTACAGGTGATGGGAAAGGTAATCAAGAAATTAAAACAAGAAAAGGCAAAATTGCTACTGTAGTCTTCTCCTTTTTTCTATATTGATTTGAAAGCTGCAAAATCCCGGAAAATTTAGTAAAGAAGATCAAGGCTTTCAAGATGAAATGCTACCACAGTATCCTGAGAGTCCCATAAACAGCTCACAGAACTAATGCATCTATCAGAAAGTGAGATTACAACAGCAACATACATTTCCTTCAAAGACCGCACACTGGTTTGGTTACATGATAGGGAACAACACCGAGCCTAGCACAAACAATCATTCAAGGATTAGAGGAGGGAAAACGACGATGAGACCATCCAAGATTGATTCGGAAGTATAACATCAAGACAATGACAAAATTAATATGGCATTCCACAAGAAGAGGAAGTACTTGCAGTACTTGGTGCACTGTTTCTCATCAGCTACGCTCCTACGATCTTGTAGGCAGAACCCGGGGCGGAACCATATTATGTATGTGTACCACCGCGGCAAAAGGGACCAGTTGTCGACTCCTACATGTTGGTCATTGTAGCATATCTGATGTATACGAATACCATACATTAGATATGCTACAAGGAGCAACATGTACGAGCCGACAATGTATGTATCATTATGGAAATAGAATTCCATGGAACCGTGCAATTTGAAAAACAATACCATACTGAAACTGTAAGGAAACATTTACAACTACTGCTCCATACAAAAGCTGAAAAAGATATACCGCAGCATTCCTGACCTTCTATAAAGGGTCAGCAATAAATGTTATTCTAGAGTATTTGCCCTGGAAAAAATTGAGTACATTTCTAGTACTGTACTCGAAATGTACTATTTTAACCACATTCCAAAGGTGCAAATTTGGAACACTGATTTGAGTACAATTCTAGTACAATTTGAGTACAAAAAAGTGTACTAGAAATG
>JXSR01S013901.1:25450-38483 GCA_000969725.1 Ophiothrix spiculata
ACTCGTCTAATTCAACTATTTTCCATCTGACAATCTCCTTAAAATTAACAAAATCCCCGTTTCCAAAAGTTTGACAAATAGTCATACTCTATGACTAACACTTCATTTCAATTATTTTAACAATATTTTGCACGCTAGTATGAAAGCGCTCAACCGTAACGTGATCTAAATTCAGAAAACGAGTAGTTGAATTGGACGAGTGGATACGGTATATCAACATTTTTCAAAATTGGGATTGTTTTATTACAAAGTTTAAAACTAACTGAAAAATAAAATCTAGATTTGCAAATAGAATGCGATTCAGAGTATTTTAGTGACAATACATTGAAAAGCTTTTAAACTTCCAATTAGAAACCTGTAAGCAAAGTGGCTCATGGGAATAGAGGTTTTGTTAGAAAGAAAATGGAAGAGTTTGGATTTTATCCTGATTAGATCAATGCTAGGGATAGAACGTGATCCATTTTCTTGCCAAGGCGCTGTGTTGAGACAATAATATAGTATAAATGCTATCCATTTCCTACTTTTGGTTGAGTAATCAACTTTATTGTATGATATATGGGTTAAAAACCAGTTCATCAGAACACGTTCCTGGTATCACCCAAACCTGGAGGTAATTCTTAGCAGATTGTATGGAGATTTTGCCATCGGCTTTTGGTCTGGTTTTTAAGACGTTTTCCTTCTCTTAAAAACTGGCAATTTGTTCCTAAGCCAGATAAAGAATCAGATCAGGTTTATATATGAAATAAAACTGATATCTGCATAGACATCCTGAAAGGTTACCTGTGGAATTTATACAATTAAAGCAACCACCAAATCAAGTCAAATCATTGCGAAAAATTGGTTGGAAAACAACTGTCATTCTTGATGATACTGGAACTTGTAAGCAATGTCAGGGACTTCAGGTTTGGACTAAAAATCCATTCAAATTACAACATTTCATTGCTACTGCCAATTTTCTCAGATCTGAATCCTTTAGCAAAGTCCTTGCTTAGAACACTAAATCTTTACAACAATCTTGATTGCACCAATCTGCGACAGCCGTCTCTCAGTCATACTTGGTCACTTGCTATTGACATGTATCGCCTATTCTCTTAGATCTGATTCCTTTTGCAAAAGCCTTGCTTAGAACACTGAATCTTTAAACCAATGTTACCTGCGCCAATCTGCAGTAGCCCGCACTCGGGTCATACTTGGTCACTTGTTATTGACATGTCTGAAATACTTGGACCTGACAGTCTGCCTGGCTTGGTCAGATGGCAAAGTCTACTCAACCAATCCCAACTGCACCAATCCTAACTGTGCCAATCTGTGACACCCTGGCACTCGGGTCATACTTAGTCACTTGCTATTGACATGTCTCCAATACTTGGACCTGACAGCCTGCCTGGCTTGGTCAGACGGCAAAGTCTACTCAACCAATCCCAACTGCACCAATCCTAACTGCGCCAATCTGTGACACCCTGGCACTCGGGTCATACTTGGTCACTTGTTATTGACATGTCTCCAATACTTGGACCTGACAGCCTGCCTGGCTTGGTCAGATGGCAAAGTCTACTCAACCAATCTTGATTGCGCCAATCTGCGGCAGCGGCACTCGGGTCATACTTAGTCACTTACTATTGACATGTCTCAAATATGAAATAATAAATTTAAAACTATGCATCAGCACTCACGTTTTTTGGTCGAATAATTTCAGAGAAACCCTTCTCCGTCCTCAGCGAGTGGTATCTGAGATGTGTCTGACGTCTGATTTCCTGTTCTGGACGTTGGTGGTGTCCTTTTTGATGTTGATAACAGGAAATCATAAATCTTTGGAAGTTCACGGCCCCCGTCCCTATTAAGGGTGGGGTTAACCAATCAGCCCTTGCTGAACATAGCAAGGCCACAGGACATGAATTAGATACCAACAATGTTCAAGTTCTGTGCAGGGAGGACAAGCTGATTCCAAGGAAAGCGAGAGAGGCTATATACGTTAAGAAAGAACTTAACCCCATCCTTAATAGGGACGGGGGCCGTGAACTTCCAAAGGTTTATGATTTCCTGTTATCAACATCAAAAAGGACACCACCAACGTCCAGAACAGGAAATCAGACGTCAGACATATCTCAGATACCACTCGCTGAGGACGGAGAAGGGTTTCTCTGAAATTATTCGACCAAAAAATGTGAGTGCTGATGCATAGTTTTAAATTTATTATTTCATGTCTTCAACCAGCACGTATAAATCTCTTCATTCGCATGTCTCAAATACTTGGACCTGACAGCCTGCCTGGCTTGGTCAGACAGCAAAGTCTACTCAACCAATCCTAACTGCACCAATCCTGATTACGCCAATCTGCGACAGCCGGCACTCGGGTCATACTTGGTCACTTGCTATTGACATGTCTCAAATACTTGGACCTGACAGCCTGCCTGGCTTGGTCAAACGGCAAAGTCTACTCAACAAAATCTCAGAGTGAATTAGTCTATCACAGCGTAAGAAATCAATCCTGACATTGGGCAATGCGGGCTGATTTTTACTATGGTTAAAGTTTGCCTTGATGAAGCGAACGGTCAGTGTTTTGACTTGAGTTAAATGTTGAATGTTATTTTCATGAATCATCTATTTTGCTAAAGTTGTATTTCCCTGTAATTCCTTAAGTATCATTCATACACTCTGGGTGTGCTCCGCGTGTCACCTAACCAATCAGAACGAAAGAATATAAAGTACGCGGAGTGCAGTGGATCTTCACAATGCACTGCGCTTGTTGCGTTCAGGTTTGCGTGGCGGCATTTAGTGCGTATGAATGTTTCATTGTTTTTGTCGGGTGATTATTTATTTAGTTTGGCATCTTCTAATTCTCTCCTCTTTTTTACCACTTACGTTTTATTTTTAAAGTCTTTGTTTCAGTCATAAATTTCACAATATTATAAAATATGAGTAAAAATTGATAGTGAAATCTCAAATAGTTCGAAAAAACTTCAGTGAATCGGACTCAGCTCCCTCAACTAACTAGTTACGAGGGGTGCTTCGTTGGAAACAATTGACAAGCAATCCTTTTCCCATTGAATGCATTAGCTCAGGTAGGCAAGACCTGTCGAGTTCATTGCCATCAACAGTTTTGTCTGGTTCTCAACAATTATTAGATAATTGATGGCAAAATGTTACCAAGCATTCACGGATACAATTAAAATATTCATAAAGTCATTGACCTTCACTCCATTGGTTGAATCGTGACTATGTTGTATTTTGAAGGGCTAAAATGAAACGGGCTAAGATGATTCTTAAAGGCAAGCTCGCACTAAATCAAATAGGAGGTAAGAGCAAGTGAAAAAGCTGCAGATTTCGAACTGAATATCCCGCCAGTTATGTTACCCTCACTCGGCGCTGACTAATTCGCTAGCCTTCACAGGCTGCCATAGCACACAGTCTGTTATTAAATAGATTCATCAGGTTCGTAATTGTAAAATGGAAAGATTATTTGATTTAAACGGAACCAGAGTTTAACACTGATCTTCTGACAGTTTCGTCCGTCATGGGCGACAGACTTCTTCGGAGTGATCCATCCTCCTACTTCGACTTTCGGTATCACGTACGTCAAGACGACATCAGGAGAGGATCATATAAGTGTTGATTTACATCCAATACTCACATGTGTCAACCTTCATTTGGGAATTCATCACAGGTTGGGCCACCCATAGCAAAAAGAACTTTCCAGGAGCCCTCCAAGACCTCAGGAGGTCCCTGAATCTTGGAGGTCTCATGAATTCCTAATTTGCATGTGAAAAATCCAGACCTGGAGGTCTCCTCGAAACTTTTTAGGCAATTCTAAGTAGTCTTCAGGAGTATCCAGCAAATCTTGGAACAGTCATGTTCCAAGAGACCTCCAGGTCTTCGGGATTTTCACATGCAAATTAGGTATCCAAGAGACTTCCTGTCCTGGAGGTCTCCTGGACAGCTGCTATATTTTGCTATGGGCAGGCATAAACCAGGCTTACACATGTGCGTAATGCATGTTTTTTGAGTAGGTAAGATCGATGACATTGCAACACAGGGACATTGCATCTATGCCGCCCATTAACTATCACTGTCTCTTCAGGAATTCATGTATCAAAAATCCCTCCTCTATTCAACGTTTTGACCATGAGATTCAAAACCAAGACCTCCTGCATCCTGATCCAATGTTCAAGAATATTAACTTAGCCACAAGGGCCCATATTCATGAAACACTGCTAACTCTAGTTGGCTGCTAACTCTTTGTCTAGACAAAGAGTTAGCAGCCAACTAGAGTTAGTGGTGTTTCATGAATATGGGCCCGGTCTGAACTGCCTCTTTAGCAATTAGGTGAGCATTATCTCTGTTTATGACATATAAATTTTAGCTTAGGCTATGCAGATTTTCCATTCTAGAAATTAGCAAGATTCACAAACGTTTAATCAATGAACTCGCTGTACTATATAAATATATTGTAGCAGCAATAGACATTTTACAAAAACTAATCATTGATTTATGTTTATAAAATGAAATATTAGAAATTCTAAGTGATTCTATTCCTTTTTGTATTCAAACCTTAGATCTAATTAATAAGTCTTTACAAATATAAATTTGAATACAAGTTGCATCAAATATATGATGAACATTAATAATGTCTTGAGCAGCATTAACTCTATCTTTTCAAACTCATATTAATCAGTCGTAATTGCATTGTATGCAAGTTGGATAACTTCAAAGAAAAACACAGCCTTAATTTATTTAGTATTACAATAAAGACTTCTGTTGATATCTATTGATGGACAATTAACAGTAGTCTCTCAAAATGCTTCAACGTACATAACACCTGCACTAGCAATCAACCGCACCAAATTGTTGTAAAAGGCTAGCATCAAAGCGATGCTGAACGATAGAAAATTGACAGACATTAAAACTGAATGTGGTTACGTGAGAAAATCACTTGATAGAAAGTTTATAATACAGATGAGTTACATCATTAGTATCCATTAAATCTATATAAATAATTAAACCAAACATGTTATCCTGTTTGAGTTAACTTGTTTGTTATTTTTGTCAATATTCCACAGAAACATCTACTTGGAGAGCCTGTTTCAACTGTCTTGGCTGTTTGAATAACAAGTTGATACTAAATGGGGTCAAGTTGTCAATGCAGGGGGGGGGGGAACTTGAATATGAAAATGACACACATGTGATAACAAGACACTGAAAGTATAGGACATTCAATGAAAGATTCTGTCGAAAAGCCTGAGGGGATTTGAATGTACATGTATCCAAAACAACAAAAAATGCTTTTGAGTGATATTTGAAATAGGGATACAGATCTTATTTTAAGCTTACTTAAAACAACACCTTACATCTTGTTTTGATGACAACTCATCAAGTAGGTTGTTGTTGAGTAAGCTATCATATCATCATGCATGCATGACATAAATTTCCACAACTAAAACAAAGAAACGTCCATGTATGAACAGTTAATATCATATCCTTAAACATATTCCATTGTCAAAAGATATTTAATTCCGCATGAAGTGGATACCCTGGTCACATAACCTTGCGGCGAGGTTACGATGTGTTTACGGCATCATACCAGCAGACACCGATTGGACACCGGTCGGTGTTCAGTCCCGACACCGACCGGAGTCCGACCGGTGTCTGACCGGTGTCCGTGAGCCGTAGACATGCAGGAAGCATGCCGCAAGAATTTAATTCCCAGTTAAAACCTTGCGACTTGTATACGATGTCTTCAGTTATGGTCATATAACCACCGGCGTCCGACCGGGCATCGCAAGCATTCACCGGTGTCATACCGATGTCATACCGGCGTTGCAGCTTCTTGCAGCTTATGTGACCAGGGTGTTAGAAAGAATAACTCCAGCTTTAGAAAGTAAATTTGTCGGTTGGAAATTTGAATCAGATGTTAATTGAAGGCGCACTACATTGGCTTATCTGTTACTTTAGAGACACACACTACTATTTTTTAACAGGAATTTGATAAGGCAGTATTTTATCAATGTAAAATTACTAACTTCCATTTGATAGAAACTTGAAAGAATATTTAATATAACAAATTTTACTAAAACCAATTTGATAAAGATTTGATAGTACATTTGGAATTGTAAGTCCAATTTGATAGCAATTTGATAGGACATTAAATATTACAAAATATACAGAGTCCAATGTGATAGAAATCTGATAGCAAAATAGGAAAGATTTGATAGCTTTTTGATAGTTATTTCAATACGTGATAGATATTTGGTAATGATAAAACAATGTAAGTCACATTTGTTAGATATTTGATAGATTTGATAGGCATTTAATAATAACAAATATCTGTCAAACTTTTGTTTGATAGATAAAACTCTATCAAATTGCAATTTGATAGGGTTTTGATAGGTATATGATATAAACTTGATGAAAAAAGGGATATAATCATAAATTTTATCATAAACAATATTCTTATTTCTTGACAACCAACACCATTGGCAGCCATCTAAAGCATACCTGGTTGTCTAACCCATGTTCCTTGATGAATGCAGACACTAAATCATACCAATCCATTACTTCAGTTGCTGCATGTCACAATTCATACTGGCCATTTGGGTCTGATTTTCTAGTTTGCCTCTTGGTTTTATTTACTCAGATGTTGGCAACTGCCCTGTCATAACTTGTCAGCTATGTTATGATTTCACCATGCAACTATTGACTGGATGGCTGACTTGGGTACACTTTGCCCTAATTCAGTCACATGCCAGGTGTCCTTATAGAAGAATGATGATGATCTCTTCGAGAATGCTGACTCTTAATCTCTTCTTTATAATATTTACAAGAATTAACATAAAATAATTGAATATAGACATACGGACAAATGTTTTCTATTTTCAAAATAAGAAATCTCTAAAAATTACAGAAACGATCAGAAGATCCAATATTTGGACTTTCAATCACACCATCCTTTGGAACACAAACTAAGTGTGGTACGAACCCTTATTAATAGAGCGGACACTACGGTCACTGAACCTGAAGATCTTGCTAAGGAGAAAGATCATGTTAAGCAAGCTTTAAGATCATGTGGCTACGCAGATTGGACCTTTGCACGTGCCATTAATAAGAACTCTAAATCCACGGTTGCTCCGTCCAACACTCGTCGTCAGCAACGGGTTTTTGCCACTTTACCCTTTATTGAGGGCCTCTCACCTAAATTACGCAGAGCGTTCCAAGAGGCAGGCGTCACCACCAGCTTTAAGCCTCATAAAACTTTAAGGAGCATTCTTGTGGCTCCAAAGGACAAACCTTCTCTTGAACAAACTTCTGGGACTGTTTATAAACTTAGTTGTGGCGACTGTGACAGCACCTATATCGGCGAATCTAGTCGCCCTCTTGGCAAGAGAATCAAAGAACATTGTTCACAGCGCAAATCTTCAACATCCGCTGTTTCTGAACATTTGAAATCCTGTAACCACAACATCCAACAGGATCAAGTGAAGATTTTAGCCAAGGAATCAAGAGACTTTCCCAGGAGGGTGTTGGAAGCCATCTATATCAGGCAGCAAAAACCAAATTTGAACAGGGACCAGGGTCTGGACCTGGATCCCGTCTGGGATCCTGTCATCAAGAACTTCTAAGACTTTTCACGTGACCTACGGTCACGTGATGTTTTGTTTATCGGCGTGTTGACATCACTTCCGTCAGCATTAACATCATCGCCAGTGCCAAAGAAGTAAGCTGAGGACGATAGACGGTGTCTATCGAAAGATCTACTACAGGTATGTTCTTGCAAGTGATGTAGAAGTATCAACCTTTTCTACTGTTTATTACCATCACGTATGAGCCTATTTTCGAACAGATCAGAAGATTGTTAATACTTAGCGTTCTGGTTTGTCACTTTTAAAGAGTGGATATTTGCTGTTTGACATTAATGAAAAAGATGATAATATTAATTTACAAAACATAATTTGAATCCAAATTTAAACCAAAACATTTATAATTTCTGTATAAAAGTATTTTAAGTTACTTTAAAATTCTGATATAGTGCATATTTTCCAATGTTCTGTTTTGCATCGTCCTTTACATAAGGATGTGAAATTGTAACAAATTGTTATTGCCCCTGATTATGAAGAATGTAACATACTTTAACAAGTGAATCAGATCTCTTGCAATTGTGGTAAAGGCAATACCTAGATGCAAAATATGATGCACACTATATCGAAATTATAAAGTATTTCAAAAATCAGAAGGTCATTAATACTTTGTGTTCTGATTTGTCACTTGCTATGAGTTGGTATTTGCTGTTTGAAAAAAATGATGATAATATGAATTCACAAAACACAACTTGAACCCATTCAACTTTTCTCTACATTCTACAGAGCATCTTGTTGGATTGAGCTTTTGGAAGGTATTGTGAAATGTAAATTTGACAAAACATTGATTGTGATGCACATGTGTTGGCCACTAGACAGACCGGATTTCAAAAAGCTCAATAATTATTGGCATTCATGTTTGCTAGGAGAGGCCAAGATGCTGATTTTGACAAATGCAAGTGAGATAGATGAACAAGAGGTAGCCAATGTTGGCTGAATGAAAATTCCTTTTGACTTTTGTTGAGAACTATTGGACAATCTTGGTCAAATTCTTAGAAACAAATATTAAACTACTTATCTCAGTTAAACCACAGAGTAACAGAGATGAGCTCAAAACATGGCACCAATTACGTAACATGTAGCGTAATATGTGGACAAAAACGAGAACACATGATGAAGAATGCTGCACACCTTGTACCCGATCAAGCGTAACACACACCAAGGACAATATCAGGATTTATCAATATTTGAGAAGGATTATTCTTTGTGCGTTCTCGTTAATTGGAGCCACTGATCAGGTGTAAGCTAAGAAACGTTAACCAGCAACCGTTGAGAAATAGTAATCAAATGAGCTATAAAGTATGTGGGGATAAAGTGTCAGGGGCCTGGTTAAACTTACTAATCTCAGTTAGTTCTACTTAAGCAGTATCAGCAAGAATGAAAAAGATAGAATATTTGGTGATGGTCAATGGTTCCTGATGCTTTCCCACACATTCATGATACATGTTTTTAAGGATTTGGGGAGATTGCTTGAACTTTTTAACCCATGGAAATTGGTGCCAAAAATTTAGTTATGGGAAAAATTCTTGGAATTTGGATGTTCTTTTGGGTATTTTGGGAGTAATTGTCTAAAAGGGAGATGGGAAGGAGCACTCATAGGGGGCCCACTGTAATGTTTACATCTGGAATGCTTTGAGAGAGCATAGCAAAAGGTTCCCTGGCAAAGGCTTCACCGTAACTAGTGTTATGTCATCCCAACATCAGAACATTTTGACAATTTTCTTCATTTTAAAATGTCATTAGTGCATCTACAGAAATTTCAATGCTGGCATTGAGTTGTTTTGCATTTCTTAAGATGTATTTTCATACCTTTTCAGGGTTAATCTCTTCACAAGTCCATTGCCAAGACATCCACCAACAACCCACACACCGCACCCCACCCCAATTATAAACAGAAGAGTTTATTTAGACTCAGCAGTTAATTTTGGAATCAACTTTATGATTTCCATGTTGCAAGATATTTAACGGAGGTGTTTAGACACAAGAGTTCGATGTAGTACCTGTAGACGGTCAGTGCACTCTCATCACATCGCATTACCGCACCCATCAATTCCATACATTCATGGTCATTTACATGCAAATTGTCTTAAAAGACGTGGTCATTCTCCTTATGTCCACTCACAAATCATTAACAGCTAAAGAGAGTCTTAATTTTTACTTGGCTTTTCTGCATTATCAAGCTCCTTTGTCTTTTATTCAAAACTTTGTACTTTTAAGTTACAAATGCCAACAGTCATCAACTTAAACGTAGATGCAAACACGTATTACTCTAATATCACTAGAAAAGACCCTCTTTAGTTCAATAATGTGCCTTTGCTGAAAAAGTGTCTCATATTTTCTTTTGAGGATGTCAAAATGTATCAAAATTACATGATTTTGGCTGGGCTTCAACTAACAAAACAGAGGCAGGGATGGGAAAGCAGGTTAGCGAACAGTATTTCCCTCGCTTTGCACCAATGAGTCCCGGGTTCAATTCCCAGTCCCAGCACTGTATGTGCATTTGGTTTTCAGTCCATGCTAGCTTCCACAATTTCTACTCCTGGTACAATGTACTCTGGTCTTCCTCCCACATCTAAAACTGCTTAAAGAAAGATATTGGACCCTTGGCAATGGAAATAAGCTTCATTAGAGGTTTTCTTTGGTTATCCTTGGCGAGTAGCCTAAAAAATTCTTTCTGTCTTTCTTCGTCATGAAAAGAACACTGATTGGAGTCATAGAGAAGAGCGAGGAAAGATGATTCACTTAAAAACAATGACTGATCTAAATCTCGCTATTATTATCTCATTTCAGAAAGATACAAAAATGAATCAGATTTGACAAGGTTTGAATATATGCCCCTTGTTCAAATCTTGGAATTGTCTCATTTTTTTCACAACTTGTTTCCAAGGAAACTGAATAGAAACAAAAAAAGAATCAATGTTGACTTTTATTTATTTATAACATTCGGTTAAAACCAGGCAAACACCCAATAGTGCGAAAACACTTAATTAAAGGGGAGCCTTAAACACCAAAATGAGACAAAACAGTAAACAGAACACCAAAGGAAAAATAAACAAAAAAGAACAACAATGAAGAAAAAAAACCTTATTAGGATCAAAGAGTTAAATGAAAAGCTTAAAGAAAAAGCAAGTATTTTTAAACAAGTAATTAACTGTAAAATTATTAAAAAAATTAATCTCATCCAAGTTAACTTCAAACTCTTCTGTATATGACTGGCATTTATCACCAAGAACTCTTGTCACAGGCAATTTGCACAAATACTATTACTCTTAATGTTGTTAGAACATAATTCTTTGTACTAAATGGTTCTTTTAATGACAACATTCCATGTATATGCAGAGATGTTCATAAGATGTTAATGTCCCATTTGTTTCTGAAGATTGAACATCACTTCTATGTTTTTGTATATTACATAAATGAAGATAATGTGTATTAATATAACAGGAGATGGTGAGAAAATACTGAATATCATTTGATTAATGTTGTTAAAGTTAGTTTGATTTTAAGTTCATGCAGGGAAGAATTAAATTTTTAGTGGAGTACGTGTGCCAATATTTGGGTGAAACATTTGAACATAAATTCCAACTATTACAATTATTGTTACTTCTGCGCACAACCTGTATCAAAATATTGTATCAAATAACCTGACTGCTGTTCCTCAAAATATATAAACTTCTAAAGATGCATACCATGTAAATCAAAATTCAACCACCTTGTCCACTGAAACTAAGAAAACATATGAAGACCAAATTGTGTCTTTATTTTGGCAAGGTAAGTGTAGGAAAAAGCACTAAGTGTAATTGGTCTGTCCCTACCTACTCAAGAACTCTAATATCCTAATGTATTTTATCCTATGGGTAACAAACGGAAATTGTCACTGATGTGCTCCTTTGCATATTCTTTCAGACAGTGGTTAGAATGGGAGAGAACTGTTCAGATTCCGATCAAAATTCGAATCTTGGTACACAGGCTACATATGTGATGGCTCACCCCGAAAGGGGGAACTTTGCAGATTATATCAATTTTGATTTTATCACTTCATCTGTTACAGCATTTTCTAAGCTTTACAATGACACATTACTTGTTGAAATTGAGCAAGGCGATCCATTTTTACAACAGAAAATCTGCTAGAAATTCTTATTATTTTCTTTATTTTTGCTGCCTATTTTCACCTGTTTCTTATAAAGTGTTCTGTCGCAAAGTCCCCCTTTTCGGAGTGAAGGATCACATATATTCCACTGCATATGGGTACATATTTTGTTTGGCATTTTTATGGTTATTGAAGACAGTAACATATCAGAAGAAACATGAATATTGGATAAATAAGGCACCTACACTTTTTTGATGATACTATCATTGTTTGAAATCAAAAGGGGCACTGTAAAAACAAACATTAACAAGAGTTTAACTAAACATGCTAACGAAGCCTTAAAGAGTTGAAATAAGGAGATATTTTAACACGTCAGGTGTTTTGATATGTTCAAGAAAATAGTTTTTGAATGTTAATGTTTGTTTTTTACAGTAAGGGTTTGGCATTTGAAAGAGTTTCTGCCCAAAGTGTGTATATCCAGACCTGAAGCTGTCTGGGTGCATAAGGTAAGCTGGCAAGTTTTCTGTGAATTAAAGCACCAAATTCTGTGATTTTCTGTGAGTGGTTCCGGTTGTAAATTCTAAATTATGTGATTTTCGGCATTGTAATGAATGAATATGCTTGTTTCAGATGCACAAGTAGTAAAAATGGATCTGAAAATGAGTTGCTTGCATTAGATGTTGTTTTAAAGTTGATATCTTTTGAAAGGAGGTGTTATTCTTTATAATTTTTATATCACATTCTCATTATTTTTCCATACATAAATTTTTGTCAAGAAGAAAATATGTTTCCTGTGAATGTCTGTGTTTTACGTTTTTTCCCCCCTAAATTCCATGAATTTTCCTGTTTTTCTGTGACATGGGAAACTTGCCAAGAGCCCTCCACAAGGTAAAGCAGGATTCCTGACAGGTAAAAATGGGCTGATCTTAAATAATCACTGCTTAGCCTCTCTCAGAGGCCTTCTGGCCTTGGTCACAAAATATATTTCTATCAACTTTTTGGTCCAATGAGTGAGCGGAGCGAGCGGAGCTAGCGAAGCGAGTGAGCCAGATGCCTCTATAATAAAAAAAATGGTCTTATCAGGGTATTTTTTGAAATATACCAACAGGCCTTTCAGAAAGGCTATGCACTGCTCCCCTACCTTGTAAAGGCCTCATCAAATTTAATCTGTAAGTTCAAATAAATGATTTGTCATCTTTTTTCTTAAAATTAAATATTTTTCCCATGGATCATTTAGGGAAATAAAATCCTCAATATTGAAAAATAAACTAAACTATCATATTAAAGGGGCAATTCATGATCCACTTTTCACACT
>JXSR01S013901.1:38628-54462 GCA_000969725.1 Ophiothrix spiculata
TTAAAAGGATCATTTTTTTTCTCAAAATATTAAATTTTGTATTTGGGATATTTCATAAAAATATACTGCTCAGGCATGGTTTCAGAGTAGTATTTGCATGGACCCCTGGGAGCAAATGCAATAATATCCTCTTGATTGACAAAGCAAAAAAGTCCAGTTTGATGTGTTATCTTGTGATTATTTTTTGATGACATCGTAGATCTGTCATCTTCTTGCCAGATGGGTCAAGCTCATGATGAATAGCGTTGCATGGTTACAAGATGGGTCAAACTGATGATGATAACGCTGGGTACAAGATGACTAAAGGCCAAAACTATCTCCTCGAATATTGCTGTATAGAAAATCCCTATTTTCATGCATTCGACCAAGGGATTCGAACCCGGGACCTCTCGCATCTCAATCCTATATTCAACCATACCAAGCCACTCACAGGCGCTGCTTCCGCAGCGATTTGGTGACCATATATATAATCTCCCGGTTGTGACAAATTTGGAATTAAGATTATATTATCTTAATTTTCTACTGTAGGATTTTGTAGAATTCTGCAGGTTTAGGGTTATGAAACCCTTCAGAGACATTTAAATGAGCATTTGAGTAGAGTTTTAAAAGTTCAAAATCTAACAAATTTACCTTTAAGCAAATATTTATTAGGCTTTCCAAGAATATTTTGGATTGAAGAGGTTTTAAAAAAAATCTTGTTTTGTTAATTGTCAATCTAAAACACTCACCAAACATGGTAATTTCCCCTGTTAAATCCTATAAAAGTTTTGTTCATTTACAAAAGTCTGACCTAAATGGCTAATATACAACAGCCTCAATCTCATGAATCCCTAGATTCTGTAACGCAAGCAATCTAACGGAAATTAATCTAGATCTTAACCCAAAATACTAAAAAATGTATCAATTGAGCACAAAAAGGCATACAATCCGGTTGAATTCTGAAACGGAAGCAAAAGCATTATTCTTAAACAGGCCAATTTATTGCTCTGTATCCTGAACTCTCCCAAGATACAAAAATTTAACTCAAAAAAAGAAACAAATTTCCCTCAAATCGTTGAGAAGAATCTACACAATTGTTGTTTTTCAAAGTCTCACAAATCTTTACATGTTTTGATATCAATATAGCCACAGGGATGAACGGAGTTAAAAGGTTTGGGTGACGAGCTACCTTTAATGACAATTTCGACGGGAAAGTGTAAATGCACTAGTGTACAGGCAAGGCCTGGCTGGCGAGATGGTGTCAGCTTTTCAATACAAATCAATGGCTTGGTAAAACATGCAATCTCAGATGGCAGCGGAAGACCTGCAGGGGCTACTCACATTTTATTGCTGTTTGCCTCACTGATTTACTTACAATTTTTACACCTAAATTATGTGTTTTGTGCAAATTTTGTACAAAATAATAAACATTTTCAAATTTTTACACCTAAATTAGGTGTTTTGTGCAAATTTTCTACAGAAATAAACATGTTGCACATACTATACAAAGTCACTGTCTATTCCAAATTAACACTGTATGAATTCCTGGATCAATAACATCCAAATTGGATCCTTTTCTTGATTAATACCATTCAAATAATGGGTGCTTTTCTGGACAATATTTGACCGTTCCCTTTAGTACTTTTTTGATCAATGTCACTCTAATTATGTGCTTTTCTGAACAATGTCACCCAAAGTGTGTGCTTTAAGGTAAAAAGAATGACTTCTCATTCTTTCAAAAACTTTTTGCACAATCTTCCTAATGGAACGTTTTGAACTAAATTTGTCCACACATCAAGTAAAAGCCTCTACACTACTATAATAATTCCTACCTAAAATGTGCTTTTACTCAGTAAACAGTATACCTCTCGTAGTCAGACCGTCCCCCTTTCTCCTGGATTGGCCCCTACAGGTGTTTGGCTGGAGTTACATTCTGCATACATAGGATAGCCCCAATACATTCTAGCATGGGTCGAATGGACGCAGTAAAACCCTGTAGCACACATGACAGTCTTCTTGACCAAACCTTTCCAATCTATTTAAATCTAAAGACCCAATTTCATCCCTAATACAGAATGGACATTTTATTTATTGCCAGCACTGCTCAAAGCTTTTCTCTTATCAACAAAACTCTGATAAATTTAACATGGCCGACAGGCACCCTTTTGACCATTATTTGGTAAATTGTTTATTCCTTAAAGTCCAAGATCAAATTTCTTAAGCAACTTGGTTAGTTGATCAAAACATCTTGTGGCAGTTCGGGAAAAAATATAAATGGGTCTTTCAGAGAAATACTGAGAGATTTTGACTGTCTCAGCAGGGTACAGAGTTACAATTAAAGCAATCATTCAACCCAATAACTGCCTTACAAACGCAATATGTGACCAACCATCACAAATCACCAGTAAAGTCAGCATTTTTCATTTCGAGAGTACAAGACACTTAACTCCACTTTGGGTGTTAAATGAATTTGAAATAAGGCCAAAAAAAAAAAGGTTTGTCTCAGAAACCCGCGCGCATTGCTATGTGAAAGTGGATTTAGCGCAGAGACCTGCGTGCTGGCCCTCTTTTTTTTTGCTTTTTTTTTCTCGATAGCAATCCAGTGATCGACCATCGTCCAAGTTTCTTTATGTCTATGGCGACCAAAGCTAAATGATTCGCGGCTTTTTAAAAAAAATTGGTACCCGGTGTTTTGAGTACCAGCGAACCATGTATACACGCTTTGCATGCTGGGAAGGTCATAACAAAATGGCGATCTCATGAACAAAACACTGCAAAATACGGAGACAATATGCAAAATAAATCCACTGAATCATTGCAATTTTTAGTAATTTTATTCTAAATTCAAGCGAGATTTATTTATTAATAACTTTTTTGTTTTGTGTTTTCGTCTACTGCATACGTGTTGAGTGACGGTGGCGGTGACTTCACACACGTAAGTTGGGCGATCAAAATTTTATAACGTAAAAAAAAAAAGAATCCCGCATACCGCATAGCTATTTTTCTAAAAAGCGTTTTTGCAAATGGTTTCTGAGGCAAACCTTTTTTTTTTCTTTGGCCTAAGTATAATTTTAAAACTAAAGGTATGTTCTTTTTGAATTTACAATAAAACAAAATTGATCATGGGTCCTCTTTACTGCAGGTTTGTAATGGACAGTCTCATATGTGCACTATAAAACATACTGGATGCTTCCATTAAACATCTGATTTCACATCAATCCATATCCATGGTAGAAGGCTGTATGTATGCATGCTTGATATAGCAGATACTGCTTTTAGTTATGAAATAGCACTGGTCATCTGCCATTTCCACATGCATCTTCCAAGGTAAAAAGAAAGTAAGTGCCATGTAATCTTAGATGCATATACAGCTTTCTAACTCTGTGAGGCAGATAAAATTGGTCATCTAACAGCAAATCTGATTGGTTAATATTGGTTAATACAACAGAATACTCAGATAGCCAATATTATGTGACAGAGCTTTTAAGATATGTGGCCACAAACCTCCAGTATTGCAGATTCAAATAAAGCACATGTTCAACTTTAAATTGATGCTTGCTTTAAGTTTATATGGCACCCAGAGCTGAAGTTAAAATTCTTTAAAACTTGGCATTCAGTAAGTAAAATTGACAAAACGAGCGTGTTAAGTTTTATTCTATGAATTTGTCCATGGTCACTATAGAAAATGTTAAACATCAGGATCCTCAACTAGCGGGGTACACACTAATAAAATTGATGCTTTGACGTAGTTCTGATTGGCACATTGAATGTCTCAAAAATCAAAGAAATATAGAAAAACATTCCAGAAAAAGGTGCATTTAACGCTAATATACTTGGATCATTGTAAGAACTATAAAAAAAAACACTGTTTTACATATTTTGGAGTTGAAAATAAAGTAGATATTTTGCAAGTATTTTATAAAGGTATGAAGGTATTTCAATATAAAAATCTCAATTTCACCAGAATACAACTTTTATACATATTCTGCCCTATATCTCAAAATAACAAAGTGCTGATGTTACAGGTTTTTGTGATGAACAGCCAAATATTATATATTTGATTGCTACAGTGTCATAATATGTTTATCTACCAAAGAAACATGCAAAATAAATGAACAGCACATTTGTAACACAACAAGCCATTTCTTCACTTTGCTTTCTACCAAAGACAGCACATACAGTTCTAAATCCTGGTATGAAATATGCAAACATTTGTCACAAAGACTTGTGAATGCACCATGAATCACCATGATGACCCACACACAGCGATATTTGCCTATTGACGATGTACCAAAATACTCTTCTGCTTACTGGAGCAAACAACAATCAAAACCAACGTAATAGCTCACTCCGAACGGATTTGCTTGTTTAACCTTGGTACCGTGTCCCTCGGTTAGCGCTTGGCAAATCGATCGGGGGGAGGGGAAGTCCCATTCTGGAGGTGACGCATATGTAAGGCATAACCCTCCACCCCTTTCAGCATCGCTGACACCCAAAGGCCCCTTATTTTATAATTGCATGTGCTCTCATTCAAAGACCCCATAAATCTTTCTATTTTTCTCTCACCGATTGATGCCAAATTTCTCTTACCGAATACCAAAAATCGTGCTCTCTCACAATGATCCCTCAGTTTATGACCAATAAGACCTCATTATGTTTGTATGTTGCTCTCAACAAATGCCAGTAATCAAGCTCTTGCCCAATGACCCCTCATTGTTTGAGCATGTGCACTCATCGAATGCCCAACCTATCGGAGCGCGATCCTTACACCTGCATCCATTTCAAATTTGACTGCCCCCCGAACAAAATAAAACATGCGTCCGATTTCACGGGTATGATTTACTACAATTAGTTTGTATAGTAATTACTCCTCCACTCACAAATACATTCTTGTATAATCCAGAGGATGATTTAAACCTCCCCATAATACACAGATCAGCTCAGTGGACATGAATGAACTAATTGAATGTTCGGTGAGGTCAAATTACCACTATATGGGAAAGATGCTAAATTGCATGCTAAATTGAACTGCATTATGGGAGTCGCCTCGGCGCATAACGGTGATGCTCTTCATTTACTTGAAATTCCGAAAATAGGCGATGAAAGTCCCGTTATATTCGAGCAAAGTTGGTCAAGACGGAGCTAAGTTGGGATTTGCCATAGCTCCAAACGTGTTAGTTAAAGTATAGTCCATACTAGAAAACTAGCAGATTGTGCCACAAAACTAGCAAAAAAATACTATTTCAGTTTAAAAACGTGATTTCATTTTTCATAAAAAATAATCTTTCAACAAAAACCCATGTTTCAAAGAGTCAGAATTCACTCAAATTTCGGTCGATTGTCATTATTTGAAAAATAATTCTGTTTAGTAAACTGTGATCAAGATGTATGGATACATTAGAATTGTTCGTTTTACTCAAGGAAACAATCGGAAGGCCGGAAACTCATCGGATGTCGCCGTGAGTGCTCGACAAACGCCGGATAAGCACTAGACCCAGAAATTATTGCAAGGTTTGTCGACAGGTATATTGGCTGTTTGAATATCGCTGTGCCACATACACCTTGCTAATTGGTTTCCAGTGTTCCTCCTTCAATTGAATTGACACTGTACCTCGTCCCTCCTTCCTTAACCCGAAGGGTTCATTGTATGTTGATTTGTGCTTGTAAACATTGCTCATCTCAATCCAGCTGTGAATGTCTTCTTCTATATTGCTTGATCTCAATCTTACAAACATTGTATGCTGATGTGTCGATTTCTTTGTGATATTGTCTTTAGTAGATAGCAAACTTTGCTCATCTGAATCGAGCCATGAATGTCTTCTTCTATATGCTTGATCTCAATCTTACAAACATCGTAAGCTGATGTGCCAAATTCTCTGTGATGTTGTCTTGAGTAGATAGCAAGGTGAAGGATGATTATTGTGAAATTTTTGACAAACAATCCATATTTTCCTGCAACTCTGGTGTTATTTTCCTCCAGCTCCAGTGTGAAATGATTTCCTCAAGTTTTCTTTATTTTGATATTTTCATTATTCTTATCTTTGGTAGATAGTTGTTTGCTATCTACTCTAGACTAGTTTCTAGTTTCCAAATCCTAGTATCAAATATTTGAGTAAATAATTAAAACCAAACTCCTCCAAATCTGCAAACATTTTTCACAAAGACTTGTGAATGCACCATGAATCACCATGACCCAGATACACCTGACTAATTGGTTTCCAGTGTTCCTCCTTCCATTGAATTGACACTGTACCTCGTCCCTCCTTCCTTAACCCGAAGGGTTCATTGTATGTTGATTTGGGCTTGTAAACATTGCTCATATCAATCCAGCTGTGAATGTCTTCTTCTATATTGCTTAATCTCAATCTTACATACATTAGCTTAGTTCAAATGTTCTGTCCTCTACCTCATTAAAGGACAAAGGATTTTGTTAACTAAATCGTAAATGACAATAGAAGTATCGAATTAATGTTACCGCACAAAAGAGGCCTGTCAATCAAAGTATAGAATAGGCTATTGTCTTCGACAAAAAGCATAACGCCTAGAGATTTTTAGTTGTGCTTTTTATCGTGTAAACACAAAAGGACTGCCAAGGATTGCAATTTCTCAAGTGGGGATTATCTATACTTATTGACTCCAGTAAATAGAATAAGTAATGGGTTAACAAAATATTTTACTACGGATTACAAAATGCATTGTTATGCACGGACAGAACATTTGAACTGGGCTATTGTATGCTGATGTGTCGATTTCTTTGTGATGTTGTCTTCAGTAGATAGCAAGGTGAAGGATGATTCTTGTGAAAGTTTTGACAAACAATCCATATTTCTCTGCAACTCTGGTGTTATTTTCTTCCTCCATTGCTATATGATTTCCCTCAAGTTGTCTTTATTTTGACTATGCATTTCATTATTCTCGTCTCTTTGGTAGATAGTTGTAAGCAGAGAGTGAATATATGTGTACCGCCGCGGCAAAAGGGTCCAGTTGTCGACTCCTACATGTTGCTCATTGTAGCATATCTGATGTATACAAATACCATACATTAGATATGGTTCAAGGAGCAACATGTACGAGCCGACAACTGGACCCTTTTGCCGCGGCGGTACACATATAGAATAGTTCAACTTGTAAGATTTTCTTTGGTAAATTTCAGATTTTATAAAAGGAATTAGTAAGATATATTTTTAAAAATGTTATGCTTTAGAACAAAACAAATATTATTTTAAAATTTCTATGCTGTCTTTCATAACACAACAATGTGATGACTAAGTACTGTATGATTGAAATACTTTTCATCCTGCATTTTAGGAAGTATACACAATTTGTGTACACAAAATAAACTAATTGGGAAACCATCTTGTCTATTTTTGTTAGATATAAAGAGAACCTTTTAATTTTGAAAAAAAATGCTTATCTAAAATATTGCACCTTCTGAAAGCAATGAGAAAGATTAAAATCGGGCAATTTATAAAGAAATGTAATTTGATAATCTTTCTGTGCTGAGTTTGGTATGGATGTGAGATACAAATCAATTTCAAGGGTTTAAAACTTTCTCTGCTGTCTACAGTAGATAGCAGATTGGGGCTGTAATTCCAATACATCAATTATAACCTTTTTCATGATAACAATAATTTTAAGCTAATTATCAAATACATTACAGTTTCTTTACTCAAAATTGATGTTTTAATTCTAATAGAGAAAATTTGAATTTCTCTTACAAGTATGAACTTGCTTTTTAAGTTTTAGCAGTAGGTAGCACCAGACACTTTATGAAACCAATATGGTGTCCTATGGAACTGCCACCTGATCTTTGACTTGCATGTGTGAGACACTGTCTGAGACGCTTATATCAGGGTGTTAGATCCAGCACTACATCTATTTATTCATATAAAAGTGGGACTTTGATATAAACCCATATCAAAAGCCAGAAATTTAATTTTATATTTCTTAATAATCAATTCATTTTTATTCTTGTGCATTATCAAAATAATTTTGAGTATCTTTACCACTTTATAAGACAATAATAATAATTATGAAATTGTGTGTATGAATATATTATAACAATGAATAAATAAATTCTTGGAATTTATAGTGCAATGCTTTCCACATTTGGAATTCCATGCAGCGTCTGCACACTTTACATGTGTTCGCTGACCACTGTGGCCCAAGCAAGCTCCATTCTACACCAAGCATCATTTCAGGTTCTGCAGCATGCTGAACCTTGATCAGCCCACATTTGCACCATCGCTGACCAAATCAGCTTCCTCAGGTTTTGTATATGGGATTTCACAAAATAATTAGCAATTAGTCCATTGTCCAAGGGAATTTCAATCACACTCAATTGGCACCCAGCTGGGTTCAAACTTGGGGACTTTCCGCACCTCAAACAAGTGCTTACCATTTGAGCAAACTTTAAAAAAAAGTTTAATGAAACATTTCAGTTAATAAAATATACTTTTTAGTGCTCTCATTTCAGCTGAAATAAAGCCGATTTGATATCGACAAAAAAATCATTATTTTCGGGAAACTAATTGGAGTCAAGAAAGAATACCCTTAAGCACCCAGCAGGCTTCAAATTTGATCTATTAAACACTGATGCTGGGGGAACTTTGATTAGATTTTATACTATTTGAATGTAGTTGAACTTGAATACTGGGGATAAGGGAGGACTCATATTGAGAGGTAGATGTTACGATTGAGTATACATGCCTTGGGTACCCTTACGAATCTACTCAGTTGAACTGGCAGAAACAAAAATGGTGTAACAATTGGGTGTACCCCTTCCCCAACCCCCATTTTGAATCATCTTTGATGCTCCATGTTATCATACATGCCTTGAGTGGCCTTAGAGGTCTGCACACTTGAATTGGCAGAAACAAAATGGTGAAACAATGAAGTGAAACCCTCCCCAACCCCATTTTGAATCATCTCATACATGCCTGGAGTACCCTTACAGGTTTGCACACTTGAATTGGCAGAAACAAAAACTGTGAAACATTTCAGTAACATAGACCATTTCTTTGACAATATTGATCAGTATGACAAATCATGATGTTTCTTATACACATATGTGACCCGTCATATCGAAAGGTACCTTAAGGTCGGCAAAATTAAAATTGATTTTTTGGTCTCATCTGAAAGATTATATTTTAAGCTTTAAAATGACACCTTGCTTTTGGTTATTGGATGTTCGATTACAAAGTTACATCCAAATTGGTAAAAGGTATCGGGCTGATACCGAAAACTAAAGTTCTGAGAAAATCAAGTTTAAAGTTTCTGTACTGGTCAAACATGAATCGAGAAAGGATTTTTATCTCGGTTTTTAAAACAGTTGTCTTATGTTTTGGATATTGGAACCTGATTAATATGATAGAATACACTTCAAAGATAACGATTCTGATGAAATTAGAAATTCAACCTTGGACGTGATTTTTGACTATGCTCAGCTGCAATGGCCTGTATCTCGTAATTTACTATGCCGATATTAAGGTACCTTTCGATATGACGGGTCACATATTTCAACAAATCAGCTTTTTTGTTTTGGGACATGGCAAATATGTGTTAAATCCTACTCTGACAGATTGAGATTTTAACCTTTCAGATTTCATTTCAGCTCAAAAAAAATAAAAACTTACAGTTTCTAAAAGAAATGAATTGGGAATATGCTTTTATAATTTATATGAAACATTTTCTCAGTTTCAGGTATTTTGACATATTGTTCTTCAAGGAATCATAACTTCTGCATGTCTTATGAACATTTAAGAATTAACATTTTCAGCAAAATATATGACGTTTTTAAATTAGCAATAAAACAAAACTGACATTACTTTAGGTGTGTGGTGGATGGTCACTAATGTGTATCCATTTATGTGGCTCTCATCCAGAATAATGTACATTTACGAAGTACAGATTGTGTTCACATGGTCGCACGTCAATCTGACTTTACTCCAGTGGCTTGTATAATTTAACACACTGGGATGTAGGTGCGAGTGGAAATATCCAACTACACGCATGTGCACGCACAGTCACTTCCCTAAAGTGATCAGTTACTGAATTCTAGTTTAATCTAGACGTATGAAGTCCAGATGAGTCTGGATTGATTATGTCCGTGTGGAGAGTCCCAATTTTATCTTGTAAATCTTTAAATTCAGAACTAATTGATGATAATTCAATGTGCACAGTTTCAACCATCTAGTGTTTTTTATAGTTATATCAATATTTAATTTTTATCATCTTGTTATGCTAGGAAGAACAAGCATATTCTCATTATTAGTTTAATAGAATGTAATGCGGACCTCTTTAGTAAGAGTCAATGGCATCCATAACTGAAAATTTACACAAAGATGATTTCTCTCCAATGTGCATAATTTCAATTATTTAATGTTTGTGTTCAGATATAAAGTTATATACTTCATTAGCTAATTGAGCTATACTTTAGCATGAAATGGATATAAATTTTTAGAGGAAAAAGCAGATATCATTGCCATAAGCTAATATGGACTACTCTGAAGTAAAAATGTGATTGTACATCACAAATGAGCCATTAAGTCTCCAGTCACTAACTCCCCGTTTTGTACTGCAGGTGAAAATACATGCAAAATTCAACAATATTTTGAAAGCTTTCTTCAAAACACCTACAAAATTTCAAAAACATTGAGCAAAAATATGAAAACATCTATATTTTCTTAGAAGATCTACAAGCATTTGTCTTGTTCTTTGAACATATTTTTCTTGTTTTCGCCTTATGCTTCACAACAACATACACTTGTGGATATCGAATGATAACAGGTGCAATTCTAATCCTTATAACAAAATCTTTGCAAACTTGTAAAGTAGTAAAAATGACCAGCAGCTTACTTTACAGCTCATTTGTAGTGTATAGTCCCAAATACGCATCATCCAGCAAAACCAACACATTCCTCCTCAGTTCATTAGCCCCAATGTGCACATTTTCATGGTGTTATTTGTCTTGCGATTTTTCAATTTAGTAAAATGCAGCATAAGCTCAGTCAGCCATGTTCACATTATTCCTACTGTTTTGATACGGATGTCAAATTATTACTGTTGATTTAAGACGACATGTTTATGTAAATTAACTTAAGTGTGTGATTTTTTATGGATTTATTAAAGCATATGACAGTGAATTTGAATGGAATGGATGGATAATAAAATAACATGACTAAAATGTTTTGACTTCCAGATATGTACACATGTGCATGTCAATATTACTAAGTAACTGGTTTCACACCTACTTCCAACATCAAACATCTTTTCATATGAAAATTGGGTGAAAAAAGAAGAATATACTATGATTTTTTCCAAAGTTATTCAATTAATTTATTAATACTCTATCATTAAGGTAGAAGTATTTTAGGATTGTAATAGAGGGAGCTAATTACTTGAAAACTACAACATGCGCCTTGCTCATGGGGATGTGTTCAAAATGTTCAGGGTTAGTGCTAATCTAAAATATATCTAAGATTTCTATTAACAAATCCAGGTATCTAACAAAAAATTGAATCAAAACTTTGATCCTGAAATCAGATCCGAAATGATCCAGCTAAATTTGATCCATTTGTAGATATTGATCCTAAAATGCTTCAAAATAACCCAAATTGGATCAAACTAAAATGACCTGGGAAAAAAATTGCGTATTTGATCCTGGCTTTCCAGGAGTGTTGCATTCATACATTCACTTGTATTGATTTATTTAACGCAAAAAAAATAAAAATTTCAGCCAACGTCTGCAAGAAAATGGCTGAATCTCAATGACGAATGTGTAAGTCAGTGTTCAGTTTCATTACGTATGCTTTGAACATGGAAATGATGTGTCTTAAGGGGAGGGGGAGTAATTCATAGAAACAGAGTGCATGAATATGTATTCAAGAATAGTTGCCTTCTTGGCCTCTCAAAGTCCACAAAAATGGAATATCTTAAAAAAAATAAAAATATACATCTAGCTAGAGCTTAGATTGCTCTTTAGTGGTGGGCTAAAAATATGAGTGCTGGGTGCTGCCGCTCACCTCTACCACTGACTACTCTTGGACCATACCCAGTCAGATCCTGAATACCCCCTCCTCAGGTAAATGATATCTTGATTTCAATCGCACAGTTTTTTATTACAGTGTCTATCCCGCGGCACGTTAGAGGTGTATTCCCCCCTCCCAGGGGTATATAACATCTTTCTTCTCAATCCCTCCTTGTTTTATTGCAGTGTCTATCCCACAGCACATTATAAAGGTGACCCCCTCCCCCGGGTATATAATACCTTTCCTCTTCATCCCACCTTTTTTATTGCAGTGTCTATCCTGCGGCACGTTAGAGGTGTTGTTTTCGCAAGTTTTGACTGCCGACAATTTTGGCAATTTATTAGTCTTGCATAAAGATCATTACTATCCAAACTGAATTGTTCGAGCATGTTATTACAATCGGTTTTACTTGGGGGGAAAATTGTTGGCATTGTTATTTGGCATATGTCATGATTTATCAACGAGTCGGAGAAACATTCCATTATTCTAGATGAGTGTTCAGTTATGTTTTTAACATGAGCATTGAACATTATGGAATTATTTCTCTTAATTTATTTTGAAATAAGTTTAGGCCCTTTTCATTGTCAAAATTTAAGTAATACTACATTTGAAACTAGTTTTGTGTACTTATGATTAGGTTTTTTAATTAAAATTCAGTGATTAAATCACCAGAAAAAACAATCAGACAAACAGAGAATCAACATGGTGTAAATAATGGCCAAACTTTAGTTGATTATTGGAATTAAGACTTAAATTATGATAAATTCTGTTTACAACATGATATGGTAATATTTTACTACACATGAGTAAATGTTGCAAACCATAAAAGATATGTACGAGGGGACATCAAAAAGCTTTAGACTTTACCAAGGAGGGATTGAGTTATTTCACTGAAATTTTGTCAGAATAGTCACTTGTCTTTATGTACATTATGGTGCAGAAATGGTCTCACAAGTAGTTTTACTTTCTTTACAGGAGGCAATTGATGTCATCTACCTACTTGCTTATTACATAACCGGGGAAAGGGGAAATATGTTACTTTGCACATTGAATATACAAACATATACCTCATAATAACATTTTGTTCCTGGCTCTATTTCTTTTGGCCAAAGTTTCAAACTTTATGAAACCCCCTTGTATAATGTTAAAGAACAATATAAATCATAATTGTATAGATGTTAAAATTTGTCCATTTTGCAGACCGTCTTCCTTGCTTGCTTGAGATGGATGGTCAATTCTCTTGTAAATTGAAGAGCTTACAAGATTTATCAGCTGCAGCGCTAATTCAAAGAAAGTGTGTTAATATCCTAATTACAAGCTAATACTAACAGTATTAGTTCACTGTAAAAACACAAGTTCATTTTGCCACCATTTCTGATTATACAGCTTTCCTTATTATGATTATTTTAGTGAATAAGATATTACAGAAAGCACTTATCTAGATTGATCTGGTTCTTTTTTTTCTGCAAACCAATCTAGATCGACTCTAATTTCAAAATAACTTGTTTTAGGCTCTACGCTAGATACACTGCAATTTCTAATCTAATCATGAGTCTGATCTGGATAAGACCAATATCATTATCACCCTATCACGTAACTACAAATTGCTGTAAAGTCATTTTTCAAGGGAATCGCCACACCTCCTACATGGTAAGTCTGTTACCTTCCAAGCATTGACTAATACTGACCAGTATCCATTAACACCTTCAAGTTGGTCAATGGAGGAGCAAATGCAAGTTCATAGCTTATTTAAGGACATTCATCAGCAGATTCAAACTCCATGGACTCTCAACGGCCATAAAAAGATCAGAGTTACACTCCTAGCCTTCAAAACTTGTCCCATTAGAAGACACTGTACACTTAAAATATGGAAAGCCTTTTTGTTGTGTTTCCACACTTTTTTAACATTTTCAAAACAAGAAGGGATGGATTATGCAACTTAAATGATTCCAAATACCTGTAAATGAGCAAATACTTATACCATAAACGACAAACCTTTTTGGCCTGAATAAAGCTTAAATGTTCTGCATAAAACGTCCAAGACTCAAAGATATTTTCCAAACTCTGTTTTCCTCTACACTGAGGGTAAGTTCTTACTATGCCAGCTTGGGGCATATAATACATGGAGCTGAATCAATGTTTTGAAAGGTTACTAAATGTTTTCATTCTGTTAGTACTTCTGTTGTTACATTTTAAAGAGATAAGCCAAGATTCCAGGAGGAATATTGAACTAATGGAATCATAATATGTGTCCCGTCATATCTAAAGGTACCTTAATACCGGCATAGTAAATTACGAGATACGGGCCATTGAAGCTGAGCAAAATCAAAAATCACGTCCAAGGTCGAATTTCTAATTTCATCAGAAATGTTACCTTTGAAGTGTATTCTATCATATTAATCAGGTTTCAACCTCCAAAACATAAGATAAATGTTTTAAAAATCGATATAAAAATCGTTTCCCTATTGAAGTTTTACCAGTACAGAAACTTTAAACTTGATTTTCTCAGAAAGATAGTTTTCTGAATCAAACCGATGCCTTTTACCAATTTCAATGTAACTTTGCAATCAAACATCCAATAACCAAAAGCAAGGTGTCATTTTAAAGCTTAAAATATAATCTTTCAGATGAGACCAAAAAATCAATTTTAATTTTGCCGACCTTAAGGTACCTTTCGATATGACGGGTCACATATTTCAAAGTATATGGATTTACATATTTGCATTTGTGAAATTTTACTTTTGAAGATAGATGTGCAGAGAAAAAGCAGAGCATAATCCCGGGCATAATCCTTTTTTTCAGGATTTCATAAAAATTACAGACTCCATTATTAAGACCTTTAAAGGAAAGTGAAATACATGAATATGGGCCATGAATCACTTGCCTTTTTACCTTTAACAAAAAAATATGATGTTTTTGGGGAGTTTTGGTTGTGCAATCCAGCTAGTTGTGTTTTTTACATAATATCTTGTCTATAAATCAAGTAAAAGCTTTCAAAATTGGGATTACCATATCTACCGGGTTCCAGATCCTTTCTATTCTGTGGAACTGGGTAGGATCTCAAATAATCTGATTATTCAGATAACTTGCAGCCCTTCATATGGGCCTATTGTCAGAAAATATTAGGGTAATCAAAGAGTGCAGATCCAGATGCATGTGCATCTCCAAGATCCACATCTGAGATCCGCATCTCCGTAGACTACTTAAACATACGCATCATACGCAGAGTGCTATACAGCAGATCCTGATCCGACGCCCGTGTGGCCACAGTCTACTGGAAAATGGCTTACAGAGATGAGCATTCATCTGGATTTGCACTCCCATGCAGACTGCACCATTATTAACAAACACAAGCTGCATGCAGTTACTTCATTCTAAGCATCCCTGGCATAAAGTTGACCAAACACTATCAAAAAATTGCCCACAGCATGCTCACAGTGTAAAAATGCACAAACATTTTCTTGAGCCTGAAAAATCTCAACATTCTGCCATAAGGGCTCCTTAAAATTTATATAAAATCGGGTAGAGCTAATTCAAGCACTATAGTGAAAACACAAACCTCCAATTTGTTTATTAATAAGACAAAAGCGTGCAAATTATTGAACTCAGCCCAAGCTATGAGGTTGTTTAAACAGGATGCTGTACAGCTCACGGTAATCTCCCAGATCTCCTTCAAGATGTTAACTTCAAGACATTTTGGCCTCAAGACATTCCAATTCCCCATGATCCAGATTTCCAGATAATAAGCTCATACAATAATAACAACATGATAGCATATATCAACAAAATGATCTTCAACAGGTGAAAACTGCAGAGAGATTTAACT
>JXSR01S013902.1:2001-15289 GCA_000969725.1 Ophiothrix spiculata
AATGCGCGCGCAAGCTTTGAGACAAAGTGGTTTTTTTTTAGCCTAAAGAGGTGAGTACTTGCTGGAGCTTGCTGGGGTCCACTGCCTACGCGTTGTCAAACAATTTGCTTCTTTACACCGTTCACAAACACTTGACAGGGGGCCTGATGCAAAAAGGGGGGCCCTTAAAAATTGTTCACCCTCGGAAGTGGGGCCTTGAAAAAATTACCCCAAATTGTCTGGTAAAAATTGACTTTACATGATTTTCTATGTTGTTGACCACTACTTTTTGTCGCAAAAAGGGGGGCCTTTAATTTTTTGAGGTCGAAATGGGGGTAGGCCGTATTTTTTTTCCATCAACCATCTCCCCTTACAAATGTTTGTTAACGGTCCCTAACAGTTTCTCTGGAACTTTGCACATGTTGTAAGCTTGGCATTTAGTTGCAAAACGGGTATCTGGAAAAATAAAATACCTACAGGATTGTAGACTTTTAAATAATGGGTTACTGAAGCATACAGAGTAGGCAGCTTACGCTGATCTGACCAAATGGACTCCTTATATTTCATCACATAAAATTAAATTGTAATCATAGGTATAAAGAATACATAAAATCCACTTCAATACTTCCGTAGGGCAGAGGATTTAAAAAGACATGGCAGTCTTGAATGAGTGAATGTTTATAAACCGAATTAGTTGACTGAAAATGAAACGAAATACGTCCCCCTTTGAGAAAAAGAAAACAAAATTTGGTGAGTTTGATACAAATTGACGAATCTGAGAACCCGAACATTAGCAAGAGTTTAATCTCTCAAGCAATAATGCAGTTGATTACACCTATTAGTTTTACTTTGTTTATTAATTTATTTTTTAAGTACTGCATTCTAAAGAAGTTTAAAGAACAAACTAAGTTAATTTGTATATATGTGTCTCTTTATTATCTTTATTAAAGATTCGACAATTAATTTTGGGTATTTCTGGAACAGCTTTCCTACTGAAAAGTAAAAGAGAATCGGACCAAGAAATTACAGTACAGGACGTGATGAAGGAGGTTAAAGTTCATGAAACTGCGTAAGTCGTGGAAGGGGAGTGAGAATAGGGATTCGGATAAAAATGAAAATCATAGTGCAAGGCGTGATGGAAGGAGTCAAATACACGCGTCTATTTAAAATGTGGAATGGAGTATGTGGGTTAAAAAATCTTCTCAAAATATAATAAGAAGTGTGTGTGTAGCACACTTTAAAAGTAAAAATGTCTAGCATCTATATTAAATTTATGCATCTATGAATGACTGCATACGAATAACAAACAAACAACCAAAGAAACAAACAACGATGGATCTAGAATTGATCCTCAGTGTCTTTTTGTTATTCATCTAGATCTCATGATGAATTGTGTAGGCCTAAATGCAATCAGGTTTTTTTTTTCAATTATTTTCAATGCTAAATTATAATGATTATATGTTATGTCAAATGGTGACTCACAGGTCAAATTGTGACATGATTTTACATATATACCACGTGTATCAAAAAAAATTGTGCACGGATTAAAACTGATTTTGACCTTGATAAAAGCGCCAAATTATAATTGTCTTGTTATTGTAGTAAAGCAAATTTAATAAGCTTTTAAATGCAGAAAAATGACGGAAATCGGATGAAAAATAAAAAAGATATGACCAATTTTGTAAGTACGTCTCTTTTTCTTCCATTCCAATGGGATTTACACAGTTAAGCAAAATATTACATATCACAATTACGGGTTATGGCATTATGATAAAAGCTAAAAGTACTCACAAAATTGGTCATATCTTTATTATTTTTCATCCGATTTCTATAATTTTTTCTGCATTTGAAAGCTTATTTAATCTGCTTTACTACAATAACAAGAAAATTATGATTTGGTGCTTTTATCAAGGTCAAAATAAGTTTTAATCCGTGCACAATTTTTTTTGATACACGTGGTATAGCAGGTGTCCAAAAATGGTAACATGTAGAGAAATGATCGTTTGCAAAACCTATAGCAGTTAGAGCAATAATTTTAATTTGTGCAAATTATAATACATTATTTTCTATTTAGTTATCAGCAAAGATAGATACCCAAGTCAGAAACGCATAATTCAAAACATCTTACCGTAATAAAATCTTGATATATTATTTTAATTTTTATTTGTTTATTCATTTATTGACGGTATACAAATAACCGACTTTTTAGCAGCACAGACTGAAGGGCGTTGGCTTTACATACACAAACACAGATAAAAGGGGTGGTAGATTTTTGAAGCCTCTCAATTGTTTAATCATTTCAATGAAAATTAAAGCCATAGGTCAAACAAATTGCAACAAAAGTAATGATTTTTTTCAAGATAATATCAGACAAACGTGTACAATAACATATCAAAAATCTAGAAAAATCTTGTTGGTGGAAAACAAAATGGCTGCCAAAACAATGATATTTACAGGATAATATCAGACAATGATGTAAAATAACATATCAAAAATCTAGAAAACTCTACTACGTGGAACAACGATCAATTTGCTTAAAACAAAATGGCTCCCAAAACAGGGGGTAAAATTTCAAAATTGGTTAAATAATGTTAAAAACCATTCTATTGTGTTCCACTCATCACAAAGAAAAAGAAAAACTAAACTTTTACCTATCTCCGTAGTATGGGTAATTTCAAAATCGTCTGACAATGTTGAATTTGGTGTCTTCCATAGGACCTGCGTGACCCCTGATATGACCTTTCACATAATTGGATATAATTATAACTCATTAACCATCCTTCGGAGATAAAAAAAAGTATACTTGTTCTTTTTCTTCATGGTGAGAGTAACACGTTGAAATGGTTTTTAACATGATTTAACCAATTTTGAAATTTCACCCCCTGTTTTGGGAGCCATTTTGTTTTGAGCAAATTAATCGTTGTTCCACGTAGTAGAGTTTTCTAGATTTTTGATATGTTATTTTACATCATTGTCTGATATTATCCTGTAAATATCATTACTTTTGCAATTTGTTTGACCCATTTTATTATTTTTACTAGCCTACAAGTTTCACATCTTGGTTGGGAGAATCTGTTTATGTGACAGAGATTAGTATACCCAACAAATAACGCAATTATAAACGAATTCAGTACCATCGTAATAATTATTGTCTCTTTTGAAATATTAATAAACAAATACAGGTGTAATAACAAATGGTCAATTCCATGTTGCTCTAGAAAATGCAAATGGATGGAATTAGTAGATAGAGTCCTTTATGTTTTTTGCAGGTTACACAATTTATCATTGCTGATGCAGCAGCAAGGAAAACTACTTTGCCGCATTGCTGAGAAACATGACATCAAAGTTAACGAAGATATGGACAGCTCACAAATCTTTGTCACTCGTGGAGGAGAGCGCTGAGAGTTCAGGCATAATCGGCTTTATTTCTACGTAATTGTAATAATGGGTATGATAAATGCGTACTCTGGCAACTAAATGGTAATTTGACTGAGAATACTGGCGTGCCCAAAGGGGGGCCGAGGGGGGCATGTGCCCCCCAGTTTGGTGAGTCAGTCGGGGGAAAAGGCCCATTCGGGGATCTTGACACAAAAAAGATAGAAAAGAAAGGGGCGTAGAGAAAAAAATCAAAAAAAAAGAGAAGAAAAATAGTTTTAAATGTTTTGAAAATCATTGAAAAACTTTTTTCCCTTAGTTATTGATAATTTAAATGTGAAAAGGCGAAAAATTTTGCGCGCTTCGCGCGAACTCTCATGTATTATCAATAATCAGTCAAAATGTGCCAATTTTTAGTTGAATTATCACAATTTTTCGCGCGCTACGCGCGCATTTTCAAAGTTTAAAACTTTTGCCTAGGTCATTAGGGGGAAACTTATGGTTGTGCCACCCCCACTCAAAAAATCGTGGGCACGCCACTGACTGAGAATGCGGTTATCGAGCTAGTCAAGCACTGTTCCTTGCTTACGCCCAATTTTACGGCAATATGTAAGATGCATATTGCGTTGTAGTCAAGTAATAGTAGCGCAAGGCTGAACGCAGAGGTGGGTCACTACGCACTCGCGCAGCGTCGGTCCAGACATGGCGCCCGCGTGGCGCAATCCCCTAACTTAGCCGCATTTTTAGGGTGCAAATAGTTTCCTATCTGGACTTTCTTTAACCTATGGATAAATGTAACATTGGAAGGCACAGGGTCTCAATAAAGTTGGTGTATTTATCGATATCATGTGATTTTTTATGTCAAGTCAATATGTAAACGGAAAGTGTTAGTGGTTCTTGTGACTTCTAAAAGCGTAAAGTTGTGCAATTCTACGTATTTATATACAATACCTTGACAGTAACAAAAAATGATATAGGTTAGGATCAACAAATGACGTCATTATGACGCAATAAAGCATGACCGACCTGAAAATGTTGATTTTTAGTGAAATACAATGTGGATATTTTTTGGCTAAAAGAGGACCTCAAAGTCGGTCTGTGGAGTGTGAGAAATGTGTTACTTGGATCAAGAAGTAGTTAATGAAAACAATAACATCATTACATAATAAAACAACATAATACGAGTATTTTAATATTATTTCTGGTTAAGCAATACACATAAAACTTGGCACACACAAGACTATTATGCAATATTTCATCAGAATTTAAAAACGAAGTCACCACTGAGCCAATACAAACCCGTGTTAGGGCAAGTTGTACAGAACGTTTAGAATTATCATTTTCGAGATGTGTTGCCCAAATTGTACATATAGTTCGAAGAATATCTACAGATGCGATTTCCAAAAAAGAAGACTAAATATTTTAAACAGTCCCACTTCATTAGCTGTTTTCTAAAAATCATCAGGAGTGGGATGTGGAGTGACTTTACTCTCATTTTGCCTTAGCGCCCCTCAAATATGAATAGGTAAATAAATGAAAAGTCATTAGGTTCTCATAGAGACCAATTTCTTTACAAACTAGTACTTCTAGTTATAAATTGTGTCTTATTTCTTTTAGGAAAACTATATAATGTTCAAAAGCAAAACTCTCAAGTAAAATATTATGGTACATGCAAAGGGGTGATAATGTATTTTAGGGTAGTACATTCCATGGGCCTAATAGACTCCTAATTGGCCTTTCAGTATTATCCCCTCTAACTGTATTTTAATTATATATTACCTGTTTTTATTGTACATTGTATATTTTTATTTCTTGTTTTAGTTTGTATATTTTGATGTATGTATACATTTGTATGTTATAGACAAAAAAATGAGCATTGAACGATGAAAGAAGATTTATTTTGAAAAGTTTTATTTTTGAGAACTCAAATACTGAGCAAATACAGATTGTACGGCTAATAAAATGTGACGTTCCGTAATTTGTGGAGGGCCCCAGTATATGTTAATTCAGTGTGAACATTCAAACTTAGCAGGAACATAAAATGGGCGGGCACTCGTTTATATTGATGTACACATGCGCGAACATGGGTTTAACAAAATTCCCCCTCAACAATCCTAAACAAGGATTCACATACAATTTTACTCAAAATTTTATCCCGTAGGTTATTTCCTCCAGTTTTGAAAAACACCCCTATTTGTTTAAAATCGGTTTTTTAGACCTCTAAACACAAACAGTGCATTCCGTGTTGGTTAGGGAAAATTAGCCTTTTTCTGTGTTTTTTTTGGTTCGCGCATATGTGTACAAAAATATAGCTCAGTGTCCCCCTGGGACAATGTTGTGCCTCATCATATAATTAATTAAACCAACATATTGCAATATTCTGTGCTTAAGTTAGCAAGACACATTCGTTCTCGGTTAGCATTATACCTATATGATTGGTGCTCTGACAAAATGAGCGGAAAGTCGCGATTTTCAAAATTGAGTTTATGACATATTTTAATTCTCTTTAACACCCACCTGAGACCTCACCCTATTGTGTTTTCACTCCATTATTTTGTAGGAATGGAGCGTTAATACAATAACTCTCCATTCGTGATAATACACGAATTGAGAGTTATTTACGAATGGAGACTTAGTTATTGTCATTAAATTTACAACAAGGTACAAAAGTGTGAAAAACAATGCTGAAGACTACTTAATCAATGGACAATTATTTTATAGTTAGGGGATTAGAGGTTAGCAAAATTAACTGGTTCATGTCTTAGGCCTATAAGGAATATTCTGTCGACAAATTATTTATATTACAGCATTTATTGTGTAGGCTTACCATATGGCAATTTATATGTACATAGGATAAGCACAATGCTATTTTTGTTTTATTTTTTATGTTTAATAATTTTTTTTTATCTTTTGCGTAATTTCCGTGCGTGCGTTCATGTTGTATTCTTCATGTATTTGTAGGCTATAACAATTTATGTGTATTTAATCAATTCAATTTTTTATGCAGATAAGTTAATTTAGTAGGCCTATTCCAGCTGTTCCAGCTTTAAAAGATTAATGAAAAGAAAAGGTATTATGGTGAAGTTGTCATAAATATAAATGATCCCGAATATTAAAATTTTAGGGTATTTTTGGTTCATTTTATGGAGCAAATTTTCTTAAATTACACACATTTTTTATTGGTTTCAAACTATTTACTTTTTTCTCCTTTTGAATTTTTTCTTCTCTTCTTTTCTTTTGATAAGGATTTTTTTCATTTTGATTTCATTATATTCATTGTTAATCTTCAATAACGAGTATATATTAGTAGCAGTCATATTGGTTTTAAATAATTCTGGGATGACGTACACCCCTCTCTAGTCTCTACCCCATTTTATAACCATTGTTTTGGTTTACTCAACATTGAGCGTGAAATCTTATCAGTTTTACTTATACGCATGATGCACCTCCATCAATTATGTAATTTATGGCGAGGTTTAGAGGAATTAACAATAAAATATGAATGATTTCAACTATTTTATGATTTTATATAAGACTGTAGGCCTACCAGATAAAATTAGGCCCAGGCGTTAAGAAATTATAATAAATGTACAGCGATCCAAACTTACATATTTCTGCCCAGGTGAAACAGAACATTCAGCAAAATCTGGTACAATGGTCACATACTATCGACACAAGAATAAATGGTGTTTCCGAGATGAAAGTAAAGACACCAAAATCAAATATATATCCAATGTTTATTATTTTGCTATTGATATAAATCCAGTATTTTCTCAGTACAGCATTGTACAAAGTACACATCCGAGTCCATGGAACCCATCATGTTTATTAGACAGAGTCAACTTATGAAATGAATGGAACATTGATTGTATTGAATCATCTTGTATTGATAAGAGAAATAGAGACTTGTAAGAACTTTCAAGTGTAACAAACAACAAACAATTGATTATACAATTAACAGATCTGTCTCAGGTGAGTGTTAAGTAAGAGAACGGCCTCGTTTATCACAACTTTCGTGGAAAACAAAACATGCCTCGGCGACTCGGCCTTTCTCTATTACTTAACATAATCTCAGCTTTAGTATGATATATAATATGTCATACTTTCTTTCTGCAATCTTCATTTACAGATCGCAGTACAAGGCAGTCCACTCAAATCTGGCAGTAAAATTGTCGCAAATCGATTTTAAAGTTACTGATTACTATAGTGTCTGATCGCAAAATACGATTAATTACCCGTGAATAATTATTTCAATTATATGTGCACTTCCCGGCATATATAATTGACCTTCAAAACACTAAATATAAACGCTCGTCGGGTTGAAAAAAGGTCTAGCGTCATGGCGGATCGAAAGCTCCCCAAGGTGAGCATAATATTTTATGTTGTGAGAAAGAAAGAATTACTTTATCAACACTAAAATAGTTTAACACTTATGCATTAATGTGTTTTATGACCAAAAAAAAATGATTTTTTCATAATATTTTTACTTTAGCAGCCAATTTTGTTTTCAAATCATTTTTCACTTTCCGCTCATTTTGGCAGAGCACCACTCATGTATGTTTAAGGCCATGCGGACATGGTGCTTGTTCACACGCTGGTTAATTGAGCGTATAATAGTGGCTTACTTTAGTTAAGTTAGTTTTATTTGGTATTCCAACAAAACCGTGTAAAGAAATCTATTTAAAAGACGATTTTTGGAATACAGAATACAACAACACAGACAGCAAAATGTTGAGCCAGAATGGTCTTTCTGGACTTGCGCAAGAGAATTCAAAATTATATCTGAATGTCAAATTTCTGGTCAATGTCATTCAATAATTATTTTGTTATTTTAAAATATATGGGCTTTAAGGTACCTTTCGATATTATGGGTCACATATTTTATAAAGCTTATTACTTTAGTACGTGTACTTGGGAAGTTGTCAGGAAACTATTATAAGGTGAAAGTGCAGACTATTGAGCTTTCGATTTGCATTGACTTGTTTACCCCAATTAAAGGTATGACAAAGTTTGTATGCCAATCTGCTTCACTGACAACTATATTGCTGTCCCGGGGGGGGGGGGTACTTATATTGACAAGGCATACGTATATGTGTACCGCCGCGGCAAAAGGGTCCAGTTGTCGACTCCTACATGTTGCTCATTGTAGCATATCTGATGTATACAAATACCATACATTAGATATGCTACAAGGAGCAACATGTACGAGCCGACAACTGGACCCTTTTGCCGCGGCGGTACACATATGGGCCTGCCTTTTGGGTTAGGTTTTCACAGATTTGGTATTGCTACCGGTGGTTTAGGTGAAGTTACGTAACCTTTGCTTCTTGTAAAAAGACTTGCGATTGATACAGACGTATGGATGGTGTAAAAAATGTATTTCGACCGTTGAAGGGTAATTTTTGAAATCAGGGTTTTGAAAGGCTCACAGGGCCGTAAAAACAAGTAAACAAAAGTGCACCATTTTTGACCACCCCTTTTGAACCTCTTCAATAGCGTATAAAAAAGTGCCAATAAGTTACGTCTTTTATACCAAACATAATTTAATTAAAAAGATCGTCATATGTATTGAGATATTCCGTGTACTGGAGTATTATAGTATGTGCTTTTCAGGTGATATTGGATTTGAAACTACGTATAAAACTTCAACTCTACATATGAAATAATGATCGTGACCTTTGACCACGTCTACGTATTTTTGACGCGTTACAGCAAAAGGTATCTCAATATGTCTGAGCTACAAGTGTCTGATTAACAAAATGTAAAGCACCAACTTAGGGTCCTGGGTGAAATAGCAATAGAACAAAGGCAAGAGGTACTTTAGTTTATCGCCCTCTCTTAAAATATTGATTATTGAAGAGTTTGTTAATCAGACACCTGTAGCTCCGACTTAAGGTACCTTTTGCTGTAACACGTCACATTTATGCTGCTACCTTTCACGAACTCTACAGCTTCTGTATATTTTTGTCCGGGATTTTTGTCTGCAATTTTAATGACAACAACTGTTTGCATAGTATACTAGTAGTTAAAAAAAAGTGTGATATTGAATTGTCCAAGCCAGAGGCAGCGAAACAAAAAAACCGGGTAGCAGGGGCAGGGGTGACGGGCTGACACAGTGTGTTTAAATCTTAATGGCATGAGTAAAATATCATTTTCTCCAGCAATTTTCCCCTCCATCTTCATAAAATCAATTCAACATTTACATACATAGGCCTACTCTATCCAGAAAATGGAGCGATACGTTAAATTAAGTTTAATTCGGGGGCATATCAAATAATCCCGGCAAATAAATAAAATAAACACTATTGTTTAACAAAATTGAAGTTAACAACAAACATCGCAATATTGTTATAACCTGTACCCGGTGGGTTGTAATAAAGGTCAGATTCAAGCTTAGAATTCTGTCAGTCACCTATTGTTCACAGTCTAGTCACACGCTGGATGGAATACCGCTGTATTGCAAATAGCAACCTGTTGAAAAGTGAAAGTGCAGATATTATATTTATTTTGCATACGTAATTAACATAAATGGCATCTTGAACCAGGACCAGGGCGAACCACGAGGAAGCTGATCCGTGCTAAAATTAACTGTTAAGTATAAAATAAGTAAATTAGTTAATTTCGTACTTACTTTTGACGCATTTTTCCTCTTTTTCATATGGGGACAGACACGGATAGCGCCTTTCTTGTCTTTCCTGTATGATGTAAAAGTTTAACGAATGAAGTATTTTATTTTGGTACCTTTGATTAAAATGTAACCAAATCATTTAGTTAATGTCATTCCTCTACGAATTTATTTCATAACATCCTGGAAAAAAACGAGTACAATTCTAGTACAACATTCCTGAGATGCACGTTATAGTACAGTTTTAGTACAAATAAAGTACATATCTGTGTACTCAAATTGTACTTAAATGATGTTCCAAATGTGCACCTTAGGAATGTTGTACGTACTATTTTTGTACTCGATTTTTACTAGGGATGTCATTATGTGTAAGGAAGAGGTGCTAATATTTAACACTACCATCAGCACATGCAGAGCGGTATTGCTTTATGTCTTATTTTTAATATCCATTAAAATACCAAATTCATTACATTCGGCGAATGGGGGTGGTAATTTGGTATTCTGACCGAGTAACCACCCGCCACGGCCACCTGCGTTACCAAAAGGTGAGACCTGGACAGGTCTCGAGACTTACCATATAGTTATCAAAATCGATCTAGTACTCTGCAAGTCTCACATAGGGAAGCAAATTTGGCTTATAAGTCTCTGTTTCGATATCAAATATGAAACAATAATTGAATTAATGACAATGTGCCAATAAAAGTGCTTCAAATACCTAGAAACAATTGTTAAAAGTGATAAAATTGTGTACGGTTCTATTTTACCCTAATTAGGAAAACTGTGTGTCATTTGCTCGCTTATGCTAAATATGCTTATAAAACCCTAAAAAGGAGCAGTGTATAAAGCACTTCAACCTGCTGTAATTTCCATACAAGCGCCCATTAAGCTCTAGAGCCTATTTTTGAAAGCCTTAGAGTTTTCTGGATATTTTTCATACAACAACCATTGGCGTTATATTAGAGTTATAATTTACCGGCGGATTTCTTCAAACTTCACCACCCCTACACTAAAATCTGAGCAAAACCATACATGATATTTTGCTACATTTCTTCATGAAAAACGACCCATATCCCTATCCGTATTTTGTAGAACCCTCTAGATTCTATTTTAGATAACCATAAGTATTACCTTCAAGGTATTACAATAATAAATACACCGGCGCTTTTATTTTGTTTAGTGCATTTGCCATGTCAATTCTCTGTTGAAACACCCATATTCTGAATAATGGTTAAGTCTAGTCAAGTTTTGTATAGAGGATCAAAGTTGAATACATTCATGCATAGCTTATGCAGTGCCTTAATATACATATAGACGATGGGGCATGAGCTCCGGAACGCTCGTTTCGTTGCCCCCATCATGGTACTACTTTCCCATGGTCTCAAAAAATCGGATAAAATATAAGATTTACAAATATGCTTGTTCCCACGCTGGAAATTGGGGCATTTTTGTACAATTTGGCAAAAACTGAAAAAAATTCGATGAAATAGTTATTCCGGCGATTGGATGAAAAATTGGCATGTTCGGGTGACTGACCAATCAACGCGCTCGTTATAAATATCGCATTTATTTTCGCGAAGTAAACAACATACGAAGGATTTCCTGGCTGTCGAGCGAAAATGATGTACGGAAATTTGCTAAAAATACACGTTTCAGTTGTAGCCCAAGATTTACAGGTGATATATTTTAGTGTATTGCGAAATGCTGATCTACATTTTTACAGTTTTCATCCCGAAATGCAAGAATTTAGCCGACAATCAAGCATAAAATACAAGCACTTTTCATGTGTGTATTGCATTGCATTGGTTGCATTGCCATATCAGAAACGATGTACTGCACTCGATTCAGCGATCCGTTCGCTCAATCCAGCGGTCATTGACTATGTTGACATAGCACAAAATACAAAATCAAATACCAAGAAAGCTTCAATAAAAGGTGAGAAATGATTTTACCGTTGGCATTGCATTAAAAAAAAAATTACCATGTCCATGGACCATGAATGATGATTACACAAAAGTTCAAACATCAACTTCGACTTTGTACTGAAATATTATTTTAAGCAATCATAAAACTTTTTTGTGCTAGTCTATATGTCAACAACTGCTGAATGGAGCTGGAGTGGTCACCATTCAATCCAGCAGACCACTGAATCGAGCAGTCCTGACTGTTGCAATGTTGTGGATTGCCAATGGCAATGACAATCATGCTGTACTCCAAATAAAATGGTGTTCAATTGACAATGAGTTCAACGATCTGGCTGCGCTGTGTATTAACAGAGAGACGGAAAACATGACTGATATGATGCAACTAGCAGTGCGTGTGCCATGGTGTGTACACATGTCACATCATGTATAAAATCATACGCAGGGTTAGTTGTTTCCGTAGCTTGTCATGAAATCACTTCACTTCAGTTTCCATGAAGAGGACCATCATCTTTGATTTTCAAGTCAACACAGGAATTTATACAAGAGCATGAGAGACTGCATGTAAGTTAAAATTTAACACAAATGTCATGCACACATGTAAAAGTGAAGTCCTAAGTGATAAAGATTGCCTCTCACTGAGTATGAGTTGAGGTAGTGTCCAGGTGTCGGTGATAATTTTTGCAAAAGTGACAGTACTTTGAACACAAAAAAATCCAGAAAATCAATCACCAATAAAGAAAAAGGAAGAAAATAGTTTCTCGTCCGATTTTTTTCGAAAAAAGAAAAGGACATGCGAGGGCATTTTTTTACAAGTACCGTAGCTACCTGATTCTCACTTCCAACTATTCATGTATGAATTTGTACAAAAATCTATGTATTTGCAATAATTGTGTTTGGATTCAACAAATGGCAGCTATAAAGTGAAAGTTTTGGAACTAGTCCTCGTTTTTCTAAAATGAGTAGGCTACTCTTTTTTCTAAAACGAGTAACAAAACAAGTAGTTATGTGCGTTTTAATTAGTTTGTAAGTCTTAGGCCCGTCACACTCGATTTTTAGTTTCCTGTTTCCGTCCGCCCAAAACATCCAAAATGCCCAAATCATTCATTATTTGAGATGGTTTCATTGAATATTTTGTTAATATTTTAAAAGATAAAAAGGCAAAGTATTTATGGCTCAAAATAACAGGCATCTCCCAAATGTTGATATAAAACAGTTCCCATGGGGTGGGTGCATGGCACATGAGTAATAATGAAAATATTGGCATTGCATGAACTCTAAACAGCTGATGCTGGTTTTGTTCATGGCAAATAATTTTTGACATTTTATTGCCCAAAATTGAAAGTTGAAAATGGACAAAAATGCAGTGCATGATGTTTCTGTGCGTAGA
>JXSR01S013903.1:39056-51775 GCA_000969725.1 Ophiothrix spiculata
GATTTCATCAGTTAATTAATTATGTAAACAAACCTGACCGGTGATCCAATAGACCAAGTTTATGACTAGCGACAAACTGTCATTATGTTTACCTTTAAGAAGAATAAACTTACATTGAACTTCAACATATTACTATTATTGTTTTTGACTTTCTAATTATGTATGTGACCACATACTTCGGTTACAAATATTTGTGTACAACATCGTAAATAAAGCGCTAATTACCGAATTCAAAGTATTGGAACGATAAATGAACATGGACTATATCGTGAATCCTTTTAAGATAAGCCACCGGAAAACAACAAAAACAACAACAACAACATTTGAGTTCGTCCACAATTATAAGACCCATATGTAAGATTTTTTTAAGGGATTTCATAATTTGTTTTTGACAAAATCGAACAGACCTTAACATTCACTCAAGAACATAAACAAATTTATCGACAGCGAATAGTAATTATTATTATGTTGTCATTATATTTAATTCCGGGGGGGGGGGCACTCCCATATATTGGCATGCGTCATGCTCCTGTCGAATGACCCCCTTTTTTTTGCTCCGCTCTCACCCAACCTTTTCACTAAGCTGTCACCCAATGACCCCCTATTATTTTGAAAGTCAGCCATTTTTATGGTGACTCTCTTCCATCGCCCTGATTTTTCGAGAACTTAAACCGAATAACCCCCTATTTTCGCTTAATTTGTCGATTTTTCGAAAAAAAATTCGAAGATCAGCGATTTCGCAAATGTCAAAATTAGGCTTATTTTATTCAAAAACTGACACCGAATGACCCTGTTTTTCACTTTTGCCAACAAATTGCTCGAAATGACCCCATTTTTTTACCCGCTTCACCGAATGACCCCCTATTTTTCGATTTATTTCTCACCTATTGCCCCTACATTCCGAAAGCCGGTAGGAGCAGGTTCGTCACTTTCATATTTGAGTGCCCCCCCCCCCCGGGTATTTAATAGAGCATGAAACAGACAATCTATTGATGAATATATAGATATTCAAATACAGATATTCAAAAAATACAATCAGTCCAAAAAACTATCGTGATCTCAATTTTATCACCTTGCCTTGTCCCTGTTACTCAGGATTAGCAAGTTGCCCTAGGTTAATTTTGATTTTTCAACTAATTAATATTTTGTTCTTGAATTATGTATATTTTGCATGTTCGCAATATTATTAGATGAATACGCCAGAATAAGAACATCCCAACTCCAATAGCTACCTTCTGTTAATTATACTTATAAAATGTAAATGCATACAAACTCTCTGAAAATGCTTTCACATCACTAAAACAGCATTTCCATGTCAATATCCTAATCTTAGTGTCACATTTGACCCTGTAGTTGACTTTTTTAGACATTGTTAGATAATTGTTATAGTACATAGTTGCTATATTTAAACAGCCATTACAAGAACCCCAACTCCATGAGCTCCCCTCTGCAACTATATGCTAGAAAAAGTATATAACAATGTCTTAAAAGTCAACTACAAGGTCAAATGTGACACTTTGATTGGGATAAAGACATAGAAATGCTTTTTAGTGATTTGAAAGCATTTTCAGAGATTTGTATGCATTTATCTTTTACAGAACCTAACAGAAGGGAGCTATTGGAGTTTGGATGTTCTTATTCTGGCGTATTCAAATGTGGTTTGCAATACAAAAATAGACCTATTTACATTGTAAAAGTATGTAAATAACCCCGGGTAAAACAACTGCTATTGAAATAGAACCGATGTAATCATAAAGTTAGTCCCCCTTTCTTAATATGAACACACACTACCAATTAGATTGCCTATTTATTCCCATGCAAACAACCTCAAATTACCTTGGCTATAATTTAAGTGACTGGTTGCTTCAACTCGTAGATTTGTTTTGAGATTATGATCTAGATGAGCCCACAAAATGAAAAAAATATATAGGGTAATCTTGATAATTGTTTGCTAGGTCGCCTCGAACAAAGGATATGCTCAAAATTTCATTTTTTCTAACTCGCTACAAAATTTCTCTAGTGGGGGGTCTAAATGTCCGAGTTGTGCAGTAATGTACAGGCTAACAACTCTCACGCAACATTAGTTTCACGCTTTTTTCCGTAATGGCCTTTGAGAGACGGACATCGATTCCAGGGTGAAATACGATTTCAACTACATCGGGGATAAAATCTTATTCTAAATACATTTTTTTTTACAAAAATGACTGTTTAACACTATTGTGAATAACGTCAGTATTTAGATGACATTCAAAGTAAAATGCAGAGGAGGGTGGTCGTGGCAACTATTGCATGGTTGCCGTTCTTATCGTATACGATCCCCGTCGATGTGACTCATGTCCTATACCGCCTCTATAAGAAACATCGTGGGAAAATACAACTTCCGGGATCGTGTGGGATTGCCGCTAAAATTATATTGCTAATCGGTAAAAAATATGATAACATATATAAAAAGTGGGGTTCACGCGTGAACCCCAGCGGATTTAGGATAACATAATTATGCTAATTACGATAAAAACACTTTTGTAGTTTTTTGAGGAGAGGTAAAAATATGATCTTTGTAATTATTTTCTTCAATACGTGAGTCACGTGACCCAATAGAAATACACGTAGATCGTTCCCTAAATTTGCATTTCGGAAATCCCTCATCCCTAAATCTAGGATCTTCTATAAATCGTGTCCGCCGCCGCCTGGTAAAATGTAACATCTACAGAACACATTATGGTAATATGTTCTTTTTATTTTACTTCATATAGGAACATGGTACCACCAAACATCATTGCTGCTTGTTTTGAATCAGTAAGGATTCTTTTTTCTTATCCTAAAAACTCTTAACATCTTTACCATAATATCTAAACCTATTATCTTTAAACGACTTAAAAATATTTGTTGGAGAAGGCTGGAATAATGTTTCCATTATTCCTATTCATTTTATGGCGTGATTTTGACGGCGAGAACTTCGTATTTAAGTTAGCACATGGAATTCCTTTAATGCTGATATGTTTGCCAAAACATCAAATTATGCAAAAATGCTTAAAATCTTTCCTTAGAAATGTTATTACATACTTGTGGATGATGATGATTGTGATGCTTGTTATAAATGAGTGAGGATAAATTAACAATTATATCATGTTATCATTTTTATCTTTTATTTTTTTTGTAAAACAGTATAAAACAAGACAGGTGGAAGTCGAACCAGAAAACGATACAACAATTGAAACATCTGCAGTAGAATTAGCTTCGGAGAATGGAACCATCGACGGATTCAACGATACAATCACTCCAATTCAGTACAAGACTGTTGGTGGATTTGAACCCAAGACAAATATTCTTGGCTTGGTGGTATTTTCATGTTTCTTTGGGGCTGTCATTGGACGAATGGGCAACAAAGGAGAACCGCTTCGAATCTTTTTTGATTCCTTAATGGAAGCTATTATGAATTTGGTTACTCTCGTAATTTGGTAAGTATAATATAATACCGTACATAGTATAGAAATAGACTTACAGTTCTAAAAAGAGAGAATATGACAATCGTTGTCAATGCGTACTGGATTGTCAATGCACTAGTTTATGAAACAGAACTCAGGGTGCATGTCAGGGTGGTATAATGTCACTGGTGAGGTATAGTCTAGTACTCAGCATACTCAGAGTTTTCTTTTATTAAATAGTAAATTACAGACAATAATTGTAGTTGGATACAACTTCATCATCAACCAGGCTGAGGGGCGTACATAATTTTCAAAACCATTATACAACTTACAAGTCTGGGAGAAGAAATACTCACTTCACTTGTCAAGAAAATACCAATTACAGTCAATTATTTTTTTTCTTCAAATATTACCACATATACACATGAATATTCTTTCTATCTCATTCAGGACTTCACCAATAGGAATTTTCTTTCTAATATTTGGCAAGATCTTGGAGATGGAAGACTGGCAAAGGACATTCCAGCAGATTGGACTCTATTCAGCCACAGTCATGACTGGCTTGTTCATTCACGGATTTATTATCTTACCATTGATCCTGCTGATATTTACCAGAAAGAACCCATTCAAGTATGTTGCTGGAGTGGCACCAGCGTTGATGACGGCTTTTGCAACAGCTTCAAGGTATCGAACATGATCCACTTTTCATCATTAAGTCACTTCTATCACAATTGAGTTTCTGAGCTAAGAATATTTGGCTGGTATATGTTACAAAAAACCCAAGCAATTAATTTAAACATGCTTGCATCATCTTTGAGATAAGTGAGAAGGTTTGTCATTTCCTAAGCACTGTCGGAGAATTACAACCCAGTAGTCTATGAGGATTTTGAAAATGCTGAAAATGTTGTAACTTGAAAATGATTCCAATCAAGTAAAATTTTCAAATACATTTATGTTGTAATCTCCTTTTTGTTGGGCTTGAAAAGAGGTGAGGTTTTCATTATATTAGAATCCTGAATATTTGCAACTGGGGTAGACCCACATCTGGCATAAACTGTTTTTGTACTCTAACTTTCTAATTAATTGTATAAATCAATCAATCAATCAATCAATCAAATCTTTATTTCAATATCAAAATCACACATACAGACTTGACATTAAATATGGAATATATTTTTTTTGTTAGTTTCCATCTTGAATAATCCGACATATCTCTGTATTTACCACTTCTGGAGACTTGTGCTCTCTCATGTTTGTAACTACACTTATAAGACACAATACAGCAACATGATATTGAGGACACCATAAAAAGGCTAGAAAGACCCGAGGTGATGATGCCCTTTAAACAAAATAAAGTTACAAGAGTAGGCCTAAATAAACCATATAAAAGTAACATTTCTAGAAGCGGATTTTTTAGTTGAACATGATAATGTCAGTTTTGACTAAAATGATCAATTTGGACAAAAAGTGGAAAAAATAAATAAACAAACAAATAAAACCCTCTGTATTTTTTGCCCCAAACAATTTCGGGAACCTAACTAAAATTTGTATTTATGGCAGTTTGAGCTTTTCAGCTTTTTTGAATCTAAAAAAATGTGAATCAAAACACAAATATGTCGGACTTGTTTTCTCAATATTTTTGATATATATCTTGATAAGCGCTTTTTTAGTTAAAATACACTTAGTATTGAGTCACAAATAACAAAAGGCATCTCTGTATTTCTTTGACCCATTGTTTGCAAGTATCACACCATATAATATGATGGCAAGTATCACAAATTTATAATAATGTAATTAAAAGAGCCTTTGTACTTAATCATATTACCCGCCAAACATTTATTTTGGTTAAATGTTCACGCGCCCATAATGAAAACTAATTGAAGCTATTGTTGATTATGGCAAAGACGTATAAGACTGTCTCTCGTAAAATGAAAAGAAACAATTGTCAATTGTTGCTGTTCTTCAAGACATATATATTGTTATTTTTCATTTTACTGTAGACATTCAAAAGTTCAAATCATTGTGTCAAGAAACACGCTCGCATTTCAGCAAATAGTTGCAACTTAGAATGTAAAAAATGTAAAAGGAAAGAGTTGGAAAGCCTGCGATAGTGATCATTTGACCCGTTCGAGAACATGATAAATATTCATAAGTTATTTCAACAAAGCAAACAATCTGATATATAAATCTCTTCTCTAAAATTGTGCAATTAATTGCTCTCAGATACAATGATAAAGATTTTCATGTTCGACCAAATTGAGTTCTTAATAAATACGAGTATGTATAATGTTTTACAATTACACGCAGATACGTGCGGAATTAGTCACGATACATCACGTGTTATCATACTTAACCTCGTTATGAGTGCAGTTATCCCTCAGCGGCGAAAATATGCCAATGATAGGAATGGTATATACTCGGGCTTGTATTATTATAGAAATGAGTATGTTGAAGAAACCTTATGACATTAATTTGGTTAAAACGGCTGATTTTGATTGTCTGTTTCAAGAGATCTGTACATATTGACCCTTTAAAAAATCCTTTCTCTTTTTATGCTAGCACATGGGTCGTGCATATTCAATTTACGTTAAAAACTTATTGTCATCTCTTTGTATCTCTTTTTAACAGCTCTGCAACACTTCCAATCACTCTGCGGTGTCTTGAAGATAATCTTAACATCGACCGCAGGGTAACACGTTTTGTCTTACCAATTGGAGCTACAATCAACATGGACGGAACCGCCTTGTATGAGGCTGTAGCGGCCATTTTTATTGCGCAGATCAATGGGCTTAGTTTAGACGCAGCTGATATTGTTGTCATAAGGTAAGCAGATACATATGTTGATCAAAATCAAAAAGATTAATTTCCTGTATTTCGTCTAATCGGGTGGTAACTTTTTGTCAATTTGTTAGAACTTCAATTTATATGGGAAATTGTATGTCTTTTACTATTGTCTTTTATGTACCAAGAATCGTCAGTTCATTCATCGGTTTAACAGCTTTATTGCTGATGTAAGCAGTACTTGATGTAAGACATAGAGGTACCACCGGCGTGTCCAGGATATTTTCCTGCGGGGGGCTAAGAGGGGCTTTTAGTATTTTGCGGAGGGCTTGAAACCTAAAAACATCAAAAATCGTCTGATTTTGCATGATTTTTAACAAAGTGCGGGGGGCTTCAGCATCCAAAGCCCCCCTCCTGGACACGCCAAAGGGTACATCTGAAATTGTCTTCTTATATTAAATGTTGTCACGCAGGTGCCACCCCTGGAAAAAATCGAGTACAATTCTAGTACACATTCCTGAGGTGCAAATTTGGAACACAAAATCGAGTACAATTTAAGTACAATTCGAGTACAAATTGGTGTACTCGAATTGTACTTAAATTGTACTCGAATTGTACTTAAATTGTACTCGAATCTGTGTTCAAAATTTGCACCTCAGGAATGTGTACTAGAATTGTACTCGAATTTTTCAAGAGACATCAATCCATTGTTGCTATCTCTCTCAGGCTACCTATGGGTTGGTACATTGAATATACAGATTCTCCTTTGTGTTTTTATATTCATATTCATCTACATAACATCTTGCAAATCAGTGCCCTGTCACAAGTCTGTTCAAAATGTTTGCAGGCTTACAATGTTGCACCTGAAAGCAAGTTTCTTCGGTCAAATGGTGTTCGCTACCAGAGACTAGCGTTTTGCCATCAGAGATATTAGAGAGGTTGTGATGCACCTCCGATAACGCTATTTTCGACGGTAATCTTATTTTCTATTCAAATGCAAATGAGCAGCTGTTACGTTACCGTCGGCGGAAACCTTATTGAACTAGATTTTAATCAGAGCTTTACGTTAAACAATACTATGATATGTGCCTCGTGTTGTTTTTTTCATACAAATCATGCCATTTAGACATCAAAATATGGTAAAACAAAGTGAAACCTATAATTAGAGCTACATAAAACAATTGTGTGATATTGTTTCATTTTAAACTTAATTTGGGACATTTAACCAGCACTATTTACTGCTTGAGGGGTTCCCATTGATTTGTGTGTGTTGTGATTACCGCGTCTACTAGTAGTTGCAATTGCATTAGCGTTGACCTTATCTTAAAAAATAACTTTCATTGATCCGATGAATGAAGAAATATCGTAGAGATAGCAAGATTTCAAGCTAAATTAACATATCGAGCGCTAAATAGACTTATTCAAAAAAAACAAAAAACATATAAATTAACTAACAATTAACAAATAAATAAATAGATAAATAAATAAATACAATCATTCCTCTGGCTAATTGCTGACCAGTTTTTTATCATTTATGACTTGTTTACCAGCATCTCTACCGATCTATTCATTTGCAAAAATTACTTATTTCTGTAATTTGTCCAAAATGACATTGTCATGACAAAACATGATAACAGATTACCAATAAGCAAAGACAGGACCAATCATGTGTAATAAGATACCAAAGCTGGCTAAAAAGACTTATTCAAATAAACAAACAAACATATAAATTAACTAACAATTAACAAATAAATAAATAAATAAATAAATACAATCATTCCTCTGGCTAATTGCTGACCAGTTTTTATCATTTATGACTTGTTTACCAGCATCTCTACCGATCTATTCATTTGCAAAAATTACTTATTTCTGTAATTTGTCCAAAATGACATTGTCATGACAAAACATGATAACAGATTACCAATAAGCAAAGACAGGACCAATCAGGTGTAATAAGATACCAAAGCTGGCGAGGAATGTGTTTATGAATTGCCCTTTCAATTGACTATAGACCTTTTCAAAACACGAATTTCCAAAAATTTCAGAAACTATTTTTACACTTTCCGGCAATTGCAGACTGAAAAAGTGACTCTTCAACACAATAACCATATTGTGAAGTTTGCGTTCTCGTTAACTGGTTGCGTAAGAATTCGAACTTGTAATTAACGTTAGCACCAAAGAGTCACTTTTAGTGTGACCGCCCTGATGTGACTTGAAATCTTAAGCTTAATCAGCCGATTTCAAATGGAAATACCACTCTTTGTGTCGGTAAGCTTATGGTACCATCAGCCAATTATACTGCATGGGCCTGGTTCTATTTATTTTTCACTTTTATTGCACTGAAATGCGAGAGAATTTTCGGAAAGTTTTGTTGACAAACTCGCGCATACTAATGAGCTTGTACGTGATTGGTTGAAAAAGTTATCAATGTTCCGGAGATTTCCGAATGGATTTTGAAAAGGTCTGTCGATCAAATTCTATGTTGCGCAATCAAGGACATCACGCTGTTGAATCAGATTTTCAACGAGATGCTGCGCGCGCACCAGAAGGGACTTTGGTTTAAATTATCCCTCTACACACTCGATGACAGTGGGGGAAATTCATTGAATGGTATTTAGATATGCAGTTAACTGATGCATATCGACAACTCAGTCCCTTGAACCAGGTATGATAATTAACGTGCGTGTCAAATAATTTTGTTGATTAAGGTTAGTGGTTACCGTAACGCAAAACGGTAAGCGATTTACACTTTACGTTACCGTGTACGGTAACCTTAACCTCATTTTCGCAATGTCCCTGCATCAACGTTCATGTTTTGAACTGTGATGATACGTGACTTAACGTTTGTTGTGATATTGAGTCATTTAATTTGTGTGCTTTTGAAAATGCATACTCTCCCTTAGCTTTGTAGCATTAGCAACCCTCAGTTTTCTCAACCTTACATGTAAAGCGTGATGATAGTCGGTTACGTAACGTCTTACGTGAAAGGTTTAGACAATTTAAGGTACAATATAAATAGGCGGTCAAAAAAACATCATTACTGTTATTGCTGGGCACTTAACAAACGAAAAAGTTTTATAATCAGTTATTTCTTCTTGTTTTCATTTTCAGTATTACAGCAACTCTTGCAAGTATAGGTGCTGCTGGAGTCCCACAAGCAGGTCTGGTAACTATGGTGATAGTACTCAACGCAGTTGGCTTACCTATTGATGATATCGCTTTGATTCTAGTTATTGATTGGTTTTTGTAAGTACAAAAGTATGATTTAGTGTATTCAATGTAACACCTTTAGTCTTTGAGAACACATAATTGTAAAATATTTCGTTTTTTGTGTAGAACGTGGATATGGTCTCTCATTTTTGTAAGGTTTTGAATTTTAAACAATGAGACATTGACATTTGTAATAAATACACCAAAAGTACCAAGTCCAAAGAAATGGTAGAGAGTGAATAGGTTCGCTAATTTCCATCCAATAACTCATGCCGTCATATGTTTTCAACCTGCACGTATGAACATGCCATGTTACAATGTGAAATTTGGTTTCGTTTATCTTTCCCCTTACATATATATTTTTTAACCCTTTTCTCATTCTTTTAATCCTGCCATTCATAAATGTAATTTGTGCTTTGATTTCAGAGATCGTTGTCGAACCACAGTCAATGTATGGGGCGATTCTGTAGGCGCAGTCATTGTGTACCACCGGTCCAAAGACGATCTACATTACCTTGCTGATCCGTTAGATGCTAAGCGGAAAAAGGCCCACAACCCTTACAGGGGCAGTATGTTAAATAGAAATTCGTCAAATTATGATACCACGTTATAGATAGGGCAATTGTTTGTTTCTCTTGTAGAGACAGTGATTCACTGTAAACTGGTGACATTACATGTACAAGCGCAAAAATGCTGCATCTATATGAGGTATCAAAGTTTTAAGTTTATCTGATCCCATATGCCATTCTGAAACATTGTTGACTAAACCTCCGCTTATATTTGAGATTGGATTATTATGGTATTAATATTCAATGCAATTAAATATGTTTAATATTTGTATGAGAGTATAAGTATGAAGTGTGAGTACTTTCCCCCTATTTATTCCTGGTGCATTATTGCCAAACAAATTGTCCGGAGGATACGACGGGGAGCGAATGTGGTTGTAATAGATTGGTGGTGTCATGCCACTGTATACTCATATAAATTTGCATTAATACCTCCTATTTCTTATGATGATACAATAAATACAAATGATTTATAACACCACTATAAATGATATCGGGTATTTTTAAACGTAAAGTTCCGAAATATGTGTATTTTTAGGCATGTTTTGATAGATATGTAAGAAAATAATTCCTGTGCAAAATGTTGTTGCACCATTGATCATAAAGCTAAAATAGACAACAAATTATTAAAGGGTACTCAGATCAATCCAAGTGTTTAAACATTTTTAAGTACCGTGGTAAAAATTCAAGTGAGTTTGTATGTTTAGAAGGTCAGTGTGAGGAGGGAGGGGTGGGTGTGTGTTTGTGAAGGGAACAACTTATATACTTTCCAACAAAACTTAGATTTGTCAGCCTGTTGATGTTTTTGTAACACCAGCTGTTACTGCGTTTTAACTGTTTTAAAATGTCGAAGTGTTGTACATATAAATTTTTTGATGGAGAAATGTATCTTGTACATAAGCCTAGATAGACAGTGTTTTGTATAATTGTTTTTGTACTATATATTTTGTAATATTTATTTGATGCATTAATTACTAAGTTTGATTAAAAAAATCGAAAACAAAAGTTTCAACATGTGTTCATACTTGTAAATTATTTAATGACGCTGATTTTTGTCTTGCACTCGTGTCGTAAAGTTCCTAGTCTCTTTTCTTTAATAATGATTGTGGATGATAAGATAATTCACTACATGTACAACCCCTTACACCTTTTGAACTGTCGATATGGCTATTCGCCGGTAATAAATCATGTTTTTTGCTGGCCGAGCCTGAACTCGGACAGCTTAGAGGCCAAAAGTCAAAATGACTTTCTATATTTCCTTATTTATATTTATTTCAGCAGCAAAAACATTCATAAAAAAATCAGTGAACATAATCAATCCAGGAGCAACAATTTATACAATCGGGCTTTTTATACAGAATTATAATCTTCAAAAATGATGCAAAAACCAGCAAAACTAAATCGAATCTATTGTTTAAGCGTGACCTTTAGCAGACGGAGGTGGACATGACGTCTCATAGTGATTGAAACCAATTTAAATGTTATTATTAGTTCAATTTTTTGGGGAAGCGGTATTCCAAGGTTAGTTGTTCGACTCTACACGTCAATTAGAAAGAGAAGAACCAGTTATTTCTGCATGAAATCAATATACTAGCAATTTGAAAGAGGGTCTTAGAAATGCAGTCACCCAGAGAAAACCAAGACCCTAGTTTAAATGGTGTCAAGTTCTAAATTTGAGGGTAGGGGTGTTCCAAGGTTAGTAAAATTTAGTTCGACTCTACACGCCAACTACACAGAGAAGAACCAATCATTTTTGCATGAAATCAATTTACTAGAAATTAGAGAGGGTCTTAGTTTTTGGGTCTTAGGTCTTAGGTCTTAGAAATGCAGTCACCAGTTGCTAAAAGCTGCAAAAACATGAACAACAGACAAAACAAAATGGCAAGTGTACTTTGAAAATCAAGATCGTGGCTAATAAGAGTTTCAGTATTGGTATTTGTCTTTATTTAACATGTTTAACGCTAAAATAATATACCGTGATAGCAAATACACAGAGATGTCTTGACGCTTCTGTACATACCGCAAGGGAATAATATAAGGTAAAGTACAACTTCGGTTAAATCCTCGAAAATACTTACTTTTAACAATATCGTGATACTCGTCCATTATCCTTTACGTAAATGGCAGCCAAAGTTCTAGTACTATCCCTAGCTGTGTAGGTATTTTTGATAAACATACATATATTAAAGACGAAACTGAATAGATAACATACAAATGAGAGCCTTATTAGACAAGGCTCATTACTGATGTCTTCAATGAGATCAGACGAACAAGAGATAAGACTTAGGCTGAAAACATAGTCTGCTTCCAAACAAAATTTTCATTACCAAATATTTTGTCGTGACGTCAACAAATATATTGCCATCGAATTTAAAGTATGAACCGTTAACAAACATTTGGTTCAATGTATATGGCAATTCAATACATGTGCAATCTAGCGCGAAATTTTAGTTGGCCTTAACTCGGTGTAGAAGGTATTTTATTTTGAGTCACTCGTCATTTTGACTTCACGATCAAATGTTTGGTAGCAAAAACTTGTTTGGAGGCCGATTATGTTTTCACCCATACTGCTTGAAATATAGGGCCCATGTTCATGAAGTACCTTTAGTTGACAACTAGAACATTGTTCGCTTGTTAAATTAACAATAGTTAAGGGATTTCTAGTTTCCAACTAGGGTAAGCAGGGTTTCGTGAACATGCATAGTTTTCGTCACAGATCCACGCAATAGCGAGGAGG
>JXSR01S013903.1:51845-62080 GCA_000969725.1 Ophiothrix spiculata
TTATGGGGACGTGCCGCAAATTCGGGTAGCAAAATCAGGCTTTCTGGTATTTCAATCGGTCCTTTTTCTTCCCAAAATGTGGTATTTTGATGGGTTTTCTTTTCAAAATTTGCGGAAATTTGCGGCAAATGCCACAAATTTGGACATTTCTTATCAAAATGTTAGAAAATTTTGCAAAAATAGAGCACATTTTTTTCTTAAAAATTGGTATTTCGATGGGTGGCTTTCCAAATTTCCCAGAGGCACGTCCCTACCTAAACCAAATTTGAGTACCCCCCGGGGTATGAGCCACTGAGAAAAGCGAGATAGTTAAAATATTCTGACTTTTGGACAGTTGACGGCTATAATAGTGCACATACTACCTTAGGTAGTGATACAAATAACGTACAACATAGTATGCATAACAAAACAAAACGACACCCTTAAGGCAAAATCCAAATAGCCCTCTTCAGAGCCACAAAACTGTCATTATGATGCCCCGTAATGAAACAAAATACAAATGGATAGAAATATTGCACGCCATCCTATTGAAATAAGCCCATCTAATAAGGCGAACTCATAATGGGACACTATTTGTTCGAAATGTTTTGCTATTAAAATATCGTTCCAATGATAGACTACAATATTTTAGATCAACATGTTCAAGATGAAATAGGTCTGTTTCATTGCATCCAACATTGAATCACCGACTCTTAAATATTCTGGGACTCAGTTTTATTTCACAACAAGGTGTCGTTTCATGTTAGATTGATCACGTGATTGTAAAAACTGGATTATCCTGTCCGGTGTCTTGTTCAATTGTTGCATCTTCGTCCTTATTATGTCTGCTTGACGAGCATGCTGCATCAGCATTGTACTCCTGAATAACATCACTTTGACTTATGGTTCGAGTCTTCAAGCTACGTAGGGCATTCTGTAATATTCAAAAGGTTGATAAAGATAGGCTATGTAATAACAAGTTTACTTAGCATGCTTAGACGATTTATTCAAATGAAAAAAAGACTTGTGCTGGAAATTGGTATCTTTTAATCACTACCCCGGGATCACTGCAAGGGTTGTGACTGATAATGAAATTGTCTTAAATTTTCAAGCAACATTGAATACCTAATCACATTTCTCCATGAGCATGATGAGAGTGAAAAACATGTTAACAACATTATACAGTCAAACGAATTTGCACATTGTACTTTTAAAATATACGTGTTAAGAGCACTTAACGTAATCCATTGCGCAGCAGTGGCGTGCCCAAAGGGGGGGCCGGGGGGCACGCCCCCCCCCCAGTTTGATGAGTCAGTCGGGGGAAACGGCCCATTCGGGCATCTTGACACAAAAAAAAAAAAAAAAAAAGGGAAGAAAAAAAAAAATCAAAAGGAAAGAGAAGAAAATACCTTGAATTTCCCTTTGTTTTTGATAATTTAAATATGAAAAGCAAAAATTTTGCGCGCTTCGCGCGAAATTTCTGGTATTCTGTCAATATTCAGTCAAATTTTGCCATGTTTTGCGTAAATTGCAAAATTTTTCGCGCGCTACGCGCGCATTATCAAAAAAAAAATCTAAAAATATCACATTTTACCCTTCTGCCGCTATTGGTCATTCGGGGGAAACTGATGATTGTGCCCCCCCCCCACTCAAAAAATCCTGGCCACGCCACTGTTGCGCAGGTTACGCAAAACACTTTGTAAGCAATCTAATCCGAAGCTTGTTTCATTAAAACCTAATTTTATGTGGTTAGCTTTAAAGTTTTCTTGGTATAAAAAGTAAAGACGTGGAAATCAAGTTGAAATGCTCTATACTTGCCATTATTTCTCTTTTGTTGAGTTTCTTTCTGGTATTGTGGTCTAATCCATACGCTATTGCGTTCATAGCGCCAACGAGTGGATTAGCGATTCCATGCAAGACTGCTAACGCAAATACAGGATTGTCAGGGTCAACAGCATTGTGTAACCTTTAAAGCAAAGTGAGGGAAATCCTTTGAGGTTTGATTAGGGGTCACTTAAAAACTCAACTCGGAATCAGTGGTTCTGGGCGGTTGTTATCGTTAAGAACAATAGCAACTGGTGGCAAGAGCCGGCGGTTCCGGGCAGTCAACGGCCGGTTGAGTTTTGGAGTGATCCCTACAATATTGAAGAATACTACGTGCAACTCTTCAAGATTTGTATGCTATAAATAAGATAAACGATTCGAAATTATGATAGTCATGGCATGTTGCTTAGTTTCTTAAAGCTTGATATAGGCCCTACTCCATGCAGTAAAATGTAGTGAACGAAAAAAATATGACGGGAAAGAAACGAAAGCAAGATTCTACAAATTACGTTACATTCTACATTATACAAATGGTAACGAGCTTTGCGACAAGACGACGGCAAATGTCGAATGGCTGTCGCAGGTACTTTCATATCTGTCAATTGACAATTAACATCGTCGCCCTTCAAAAGCATGTTCATAAGGCTGATTCACAAAAAAAATAAAATTCTTATTTTTCAACGGCTCACCCCCTTATTTTGTTTCTTTTAGTATCAGAATCAATCCTGTAAAATTTAATCAAAATTGAAAAAAGTTTAGGGGGCGCTACCGGGTGTTAAAGTTTTGTGTACAAAGTCAATGGAGTTATGGGGTGATCATTTTAAATCACTTTTTTCACTTTGTTAAACTTTTGTCTGGCCTGTACAAATTATGGAGGTGTTGGGGGATGAGTCAATGTTTAATAAAACCTAATTACCGAAAACACTCAAGTTCATTGTGGGTTATAATTACCCAAAATGTAAAAAACCTTGCAGAAGGAGTCTTATTCATTAGTAGATCAGCAGGGATTTCCCTACATTGCTTATCTATCTTGGGATTCCCCCTAGGTCACTACAGGTCACTACAATGTCCATAATTGTTGTATTGTTACAGTGGTTCCATCTCATGAAGTGTTATGTAACTAATTGAGGTTTATAAAAGGCTATCCCTTCAATGTCTATTGTTATCCACTGGCCAGTGACCCTGGCATAAATCAAATCCACAAGAAGGATTAGATTGATTTGTTAATGTACCGTGGCCAAATTAAAATAAAACTTGTTGTCTGGTAATCTGTTTTATCAATGAAAAGACCAAGACCAACAACATATTTTTCTTTTGATTTGAAGCCACTGGACATTGCTGAATGTTTTGGCTGTTCTGATAACTGCTTTGCACCAAATGTATGTTTTTTTAGAAAAAGGTAATTTACTGAAAATGAGGAGATTTTTTTTTTCACTTTTTCTTGTTGTTTTATTTAAAGGACACATTGTTACATATTAGCAATTTTTAGCTTTCCAGAAAGAATTAATCATGACTCTTTTGATGACAAAGAGGAGAGTCCAAAATTCCCTATAGACTTTGTACACAAAACTTAAACAGCCGGTAGCGCCCCCTAAATTTTTTTAGATTTTTTAAAAATTTTGCAGGATTGATTCTGACCCAAAAAGAAACAAAATGAGGGGGTGAGCCGGAGAAAAATAAGAATTCTATTTTTTCGTGAATCAGCCTAATGTTCATATATCTCGCACAAACAATGTCGTTACTCGTCATTGTTTTTCCGTAAATTGTAGTTAAAAACGACTACTTATGAAACTGTGATGATATTTAAACCACTAAAATGACTTACAGCATGTAAACGTCAAATCAGAACTACTTTTATGCCGACGAAAGCAAATGACAATTTCGGCGATCTACAATAGCTGGTCAATACGTCTGCAACGATTGACAGCAATACAAGAAACATGGCGGCAAATTCAAAATCTAATTCGTCATTGTGTGAGCAAGCCTTACAATTACCTATTCGCCATTGTGTACGCCAGGTCTTATTGCACAAAATTTCCGGAGGCTTGCTTCATTTGCAAATGGAACAATCTTGCATAACTACACCTCCAGTACATAACTTGTAAAATGACCAGAGTTAAAAACGAACAAATAAAATCCATTTTCTTGAGAAAAACTCACGGACAAAATTGACATTGAAGAGTCAAATTCCGTAAGTCCGACATCAGTGAAATGATTAACCTACATGTCGTAACAACCACAACCATACTTTACCTATTTATGATTGAAAAAATGTACAGGGCCATGTATATCAATGGAAATGCTACAAGTGGTTTGATCTCTACGTCAATATATTTCCTTTGCCTTTCCGATTCCTCGTCATGTGTCCCATGAAAAACGCCAATCTATTAATACATTAAGAATACAAGATATTTGAAGCAATTAAAGAGTTCTTTGAAGCTTTTAGTACTTGCCACCTGAACATAGATTTGCTGAATATTGTACCGTTAACCGCTGTATCTACTAATTTGTATTAAGTGCGTCAACTCTCTGTACTTGTTTGTTTGTTTGTTTGTTTTTTATTCAGACTTGCAATGAAATAGAAAGACAATATAGATAGCATAAAAAAATACAAAATACAAAGCAACAATTAAATTACATGCATTATACAAACAAATCCATCCCAAACTGGAATGACGCACCACAAACACAAAAAAATTACTTCAAGGTACACATGCGCAGTACCGGATTTATAATTGGACCCGGTGGGCCCGGGCCCAGAGCCCGAGGTCAATGGGGGCCCTTGAGCATGAGAACAAAAAAAAAAGAGGAAAAAAAAGGAAAGAAAAGAAAAAGAAAAGAAAGGAACAAGGAAAAAAAGGAAGAAAAAAAGGAAGATTGGGCGGGATTTTTTTTTACCCCCCCAACTCGGGGGGGGGGGATCAAATATTTAACATAGTTTTGACGTTAGCAGTCACAGCCACTTAAAACTCATTGGTATGGGTGTGTATGGGGCCCTCAGTTTAGGCCTGGCCCAGGGCCCTTGGAAAGGTAAATCCGGCATTGCACATGCGCTTTCGTATACGGATATGGAGTCGCGAATTTTTCAATCGTGAAAATGAAAAAAGGAGGTAGTTTTCTATCAAAATCTTGACACGCCATAGAGGATTTTCACTTTGAGTGTGAGATGTTTGCCTCCGGGCCTTAATTGAACAAAAACTCAACTGATATCTAAATAGGGTCTAAATTTGTATGTGATGCGACCGGCAATATTGTGTGTATAGAGAAGAACGTATCCAAGTCCTCTCTCTGATTTGGAAGTCAAGTTATGCCTTTGGTACCTTGTACAAATGGCTCAATTGGAGGGCTGCAAATGGTGAGCTAAACGAGTATAGTTTCCATATCTTATACAATCCGGTTAAAATATAGTTCATGAGTTATATTCAATTATCATTATTGTTATGAGTTAAAGATACGTTATCTTACCTTTTTTTTGTACACCCATAGTATATAACAGTAAGCGATAAAGTTCAGAGCAACAAAAACCATTAAAGGTCCGTACCAACTGAAAAGAAATTGCATTTTTGATTTCAATGATAATTTTATTATAATAAAAAAAAAACATTACTATGCGTGATTTTTGCAGTGATCACCAGAAGTACAAACTGATTGTGATTAAATAACTTATAATCATATCGTCACTTTTATTGATGCAAAGTTTGCCACTGATTGACTGCTTTCGTCTTTTGATTGTCTATCATAATCATTTATATCTTTATTATAAACAGAGGTCTTGTTTTCAATATTAAAAAAAAAAGAAAAAAGGAAAAGCCCTCTTACATAGAAAACCGCCAGTGGCTGACGTGTTCATCATCTTCGTGGATCCAACTGTTGATAAGTGAAAGAAATGATAAGAGTAGATTAATTTTTGAACAGATTGTCAGGCCCTTACAACTTTATTCACATATATTTCATTGCTCATTGTTTCATTATCGTTAACATTTTGCCTGATGATAAAAAAATTTACACCACTAGAAAAATACGGGAAGAAATTTTTCAGAAAAAAATAAAGCAATAAGTAAGATTTTGATCAAAAATGGTTAAGAGTACAAACAGCATAAAATGGAGGAATGTGACTATCTAAAAAGGCGTTTTCAAGTGTATTTTGTGAAAAAAAAATGTTTTGGCACCAAATAATGGATAAAAAGTATATGCATGCTTTCCTATACTATAATACATGTGGAATTAAATTCGGGATCCCGAATTTAATTCAACAAATGGCCATAACAGAAAAAGTAAGCATCTTTGAGCCAAATCGTTTGGAGGGTATTCATATCTATCAAAAACAAACCCAATAAGCCCCGAAAATCAAAAGTCATGGGTGACAAGGGGCACTTCATTTTTAACACTTTATAGTATTGCTTTAATTGACTTTCCTCTGGTCAACTTTTGAGTAACACAATCTTGAGAAGACATATTTCATTTTACTAGTTACAGTTTCTAGTTAGTGATCAATCGTTATCTAACACCAGGATCATTTTACATCTCTAGTCTCTGAATTATCAACATGAGACAATCATGAAAACTCAATACTATGTATAAATAAGTTCACGTTTTCACATTTTCAAACATGTGCAATCTACACTTACCACCAAGCGCCTGCTGGTCCATAGTGATCTCCAATAAAGGGTAAACATGATATAAGCAATGGAAGTCCCCAGCCAAACAAATGATAAACTCTGCAAAATTTGAAACAAAAGGTCAAATTTGCTGATATTTGGCAGCACCTTATTAATTTCATGATATGATATAATACCGGCACCTCAAATACATGTATGAAAGTGTTGTATACCGATTCTACAAGAATCTAGAACACGTTTCAATATGGGCATTTTTCTCGAAAACTGCATTATTTACCTTTTGTTTTCGTAATGAACACCATAAATCAGTCAATTAAAACTCTTCAGAACAGACCTTATCTATCATGGACGTTTGTAATGGAAACTTTAAAATTAAATAAAACTTGATATGGACAACTGGTATAAGAAATCCTCTTTTAACCCGATGTCATGAATCATAGGATCCTAAAATCGACGCCACAATTCATCGAAAACTGTAAACAAAATAAAGGATGCGAATCTACATTATGGAAGGTTTACAATTGACTGAAAGCAGTGTAAACGAAAAGTCCTCTATAAAAGTTAGTCGTCACTACTCACATTTCATACTTCCCTGTTCTGATTGATTTCAGTAAAGCTATGAGCAAATAAATGGTAATAAGATTAATCCAAACTTGAACTGCCCAAACTGTGGAAAGGATATAAAAACGAAAGTACGTTAGAAAAACAAACATAGTTGTTTGTTGATAAAGATTATTGAAACTTAATGAATTAAGTGGCCTCAAAAATTATTTCGTACTTTTAACTGTTGTAAATTGTCTCTGTTAACTAAATAGTGCATTTCTTATAATAGGTATATCATGATATACCGGTAGTCTAATTTACAACATTACTTACGCCATAAGGTAACCAAAACGCCTGAAATTTGCACATAGGTCCATCGGTGTGATTTTCTTGCTGAAAATGGAAGTACAAAATCATTTAAAGTATTAATTAAAGATATAATTGATTTAATGATTAAATAATTATTTAATACTGTTAAATGTTACATTACTTCAGATATCATCTTAATTATCTTATTTGTTTTTAATTATTACACTGAATTTAAACGAATTAGTACTTTTCATGCTTTTGTTCTGTAACAATGAAGTTTCTTGGCATTGTTAAATTTCCTTAGTTATTGGAAAGCGAATGACATAAATTAAGTCAATATTTTCTGAAATGATTTATATATGGTGGTTGATGACGTGAAAAAATACCATTAAAAACTATGTTTTTAGTCAATTTTTTTGGAAAAATCCTGCAAACGGATTTTAGCGACGTCCTACTTATAGTGTTAAAACAGGAAATCATAAACATAAAAGCTCACGGCCTCGTCCCTATTAATAGTGGGGATTAGTTCATTCTTGATGTAAATCGCCTCAATTGTTGCACCGAAAGACAAAAATTGAAGAAAAATCAGGTGTCAGGTGCCATTTTCCCTTTAAGGACTGTAACAAAGTTCATATGGATGAAATTGAACGAACTCAAAGCGATGTGATTAAAGAGTACGTCGCTAAAGCAGCATCCAAGCAATTAGTCCTTGCTTAAAGTTTCTCCGAAAATGTCCAATAATAACGCGAGTACTGATGAATAGTTTTAATTTGGAATCTTATTATTCGAGCTAAATATACATATCCTACCAACTATACCTAGGCGATATTACAATAAACGTACCATTAAGTATAGAGTACATATAAATAAAACTTACCATTAAATATGCAGTACATAGAAATAATGCTGATATGGTGAGATAGAGAATCATTCGTTGTACAAATAAACGATATTTCCGAAATAACCAGATAATAATTATCATCAAAGAACTGTGTAAATACGAAATAAAGAAAATATAGAAAATAAATGTCACTTCTGATAAAAAAATTAAAAACACGTTATTTTACCGTGAGTAAACCTCAAAATTGCCATAACATTGTATTCCTGTTGAAAAAACTACTATCCCTAGATAATATACTTTCAGACAAAAATGTCATCCAATTAAAGCTAGAATATTAAAGTTATTAGCTTTCGACAATATGTTAACATTGTTTCATCATTAAAATCGGTCACATTATCACACGTGTAAGATTACGTTATAAATAGTTGAACCTTTACTCTACCTTGATTAAGCTTCTTAAAGCAAAACATATAATTTGTAGAAGATTTATTTTTAATTTGTGTTTTCCGGGTTTTTTTTAAATTACATTTCAATCAAAATATTCATTTTTATATCATTATTAAAAGGATCAAATTTATTATTAGTCTATTTTCTTTTGTGCATACTATGGAATGCATTCTTACCATGCAATAAGCGATATAGATGCTGAAACTTTGCGTAGTGTCAATATGACCTCCTGCAGTGTAAAAATGAAATCGTAGAAAATGATATACAAATATATACTGACTTGATGATCTCTGGTTAACCCTTTCACGTCCAGTCCCGTATCCCATACGTGATAACTGTTTTGGACTTTTCGGCCATACTAATGAGGTCAAAGGTCATATAAAACAAATCATTTTGAAAGCCTAATGTGTTTACTATGTTATTCTGATGTTTAAATGAAATACAGTAAACACTTCTAGAGAGATATTTGAGTTAGACATCAAATAGAGGAAAATACCTCTGGACTGGAAATGGTTAAAACTATGAACCTGAAGTGACTGAAATTTAAGTCACTGAAGGATCATAGTTTTACTATAACAAACTGGGATTATCAATACCAAGTTTCTCTGATAATTTTAGAAGACGACCGCTTAAGGTCATTCAAGTTCAAAACTCAATTTAAGATCAAATCAAGAAATTGAACAAACAGTTGACTTAAGGTCATCAAAGGTCAAATCCAGGTCACCCTTAACTCTGGAACTCTTGAGCTTATCTGGATGGACCAAACTTGGACCTTGAATAGCATTTGAGTATATTAAGGGGGTCCAGTGAGCTACTAGCGGTATCCCGCTAGTAGTTTTAATCCGCACTGTGGTTTTAATCTAGAGATCTGAAAAAGTCTTCGTTTAGTTTATCGCATTAATAAATTTTTGTTTTTATGTAATTCTTATGTGCCAAACAGTCTTATTTAATCAAACAATCTTGAAAAAAATGCAATCACGTAAAGCTTACAAGCAATGCGTAGGTAATTGCGTGCAACAGTTTGTGCGTTCAACATTGATACGCGCGTAATTTGGTGTGTGTAAGTTGCTTCGCGTGATAAGGTAAATATTTTCAGCGCTAAATAGTATTTTCCCAAATTGCTAAACAGTACTTCCAAAAGTACTATTTAGCGCTATACATGTACAATTAAGTACTTTTAAAAGTTTTTTGTCTTTCACATAAGTTTTTATTCATCTTTGTCTTTACAAAATCAACAGGTATTTCTTCATATTAATATATGTCTTATTCTAAGTTCTTGATCTAACATGATTGTTATGTTTACTTTTTTACCATACTTATACACATTTTTGCAACAGAAATATGGTGTTTACATATCCATGCAACTTTTTATTGTTTTCATTTATACCGAATAATATATTCATTGTGGATAGCTTGAATTTCCTATTTAAAGTTTTTGAAAGTATCTCATTCACTTTAATTCATACAATTCTAATTTCATTGCATGTTACAAAAAATGTTCTGTATCATCCAATGTGTTGCAACTTTCGAAAAAATTGTTCAAAGCCATGCCAAATTGTTGTAAATACTTCCTTGTTGGATATATTCGAAACAAAATTTTCCAGTTAAAGCCATGAGTCTTGGTTCTTTGACACTCAAAACATTATTCCATACTATATTCCAACTTAAGACTT
>JXSR01S013903.1:124832-137970 GCA_000969725.1 Ophiothrix spiculata
CACTCAAACTTTTTTTGGGTTTTTTACGTTTCAATAAAAACGTTGTTAGCTTTGAACGGCATTATATAATCAATTCTGCACGGACATTGCTTAAAGATATGTGTTGCTTTAGAGTTCTACTAAATATTTGTCTCTTGAGGTCAAAAAACTACAGTAGAAAATGCTATATCCTCTTAATTTTGCAAGAAAATTACACAAAGTTAACGTTAGCTGAGTACTTCAGTTGCAGATTGGCTCTTCGTACAGAGTGTGGTGTGTTTAATACGTATGTGAACTCAGTAGCTATAAAACCACCAATAGAAGGTTAAAAACGGTCCCTTAGCTTTACATATTTTCCTTATCAAATATTGTTTATACAACTACAAGCAAGTTTAAGGAAATATAGTATACACTCTTAGAAAGCCTGGAACAAATATGAGCTTATCCTGATTCCGGATCAAAATATGATCCGGAAATGGACCACATCTGATCCTTTTCGGATCAAATTGATCCTTTTTCGTTAAATCTGATCCATTTTGGGATCATATTTTTGATCCGGAATCAGGATAAGCTCATATTGATCCTGGCTTTCTATGAGTGTACTACGAAAAAAGCACATTATAGTGTTATTGCAAAATCATGAGCATATAATACCGTGAGGGACAGCATATTCTCTCTCAGTGATATGTTGTAGCGTTAATCCTGTGCAGAATATCGTATACTTCAGGGACCTGCAAATATTGCATTACGTGTTTAGATCCCTAAACATTTACCAAGTCGAATGGAGAAAGTCTTTAGCCAGTCTTGGACCTGTCCCTAACTCACCAACCAGTGACAGACATATTGAAGTTATGACAAACCAAAACAATTATTAGTCTAATAATAAGGTCAGTTGAGTACAATCGCCTGCTGCAGAAGAAATAGCTCTTTTTGACCCAATTTCATATTATGACAAATTTGCAGGATTTAAATATAGTTTGGTATTAATAGTGATGAATCATTGTATTGGTTTATGGAAATTATTAATTTGACGTTATATAATAGCAGATAGGCCAAGTACGCGCGCGTATTTTCAGTATAAAGCCAATCTCAAGAAAGCAAGTAAACCTTGTCAGTTCATAACAAATTTCGAAACTAGTATCAACTATAAAAATTGTGATGTTGCTTCGACAGCATTGCTACACATTTACCATATTATAGATCTTCATCTTCTTCTGCGTATTGGACAGAATATTCTTCTTATCATATCGCACCCAGGATCTAATAAAAAGCAAAGAATCTGCAAATACGAAATTGTTGTGTAGCTTTTTAAAAGCCTCATTGTAATGAGCCAAGAAAAAAGCATCTCTTGTTTCACACCAATCAGAAGTGTTCTTAGATGACCAATTGTACCCAGGAAACACAGGAAGCTAAATAGGTCACAGAAGACATTGACATCCTTGAGGGAGGCACAAAGGAAGCACACAGGTGAATGATAGGTGAGTTGATTATTGTATACTGCCTATACACCTGGATGAGGCAAAGTGCAGGTAATCGAATCATGTCCTGCAATTAGGACTTAATAATAGTAATCATTTTTAATGAAGTAAATTTGATATTAAAGCTTTATTTTCAACATAAAGGAGCATTACGAAATACCAGTATAGCAAAAATGAAGTATAAGACAATATTAATCTTGGTAGTGTAATAATCATTAGATTTTCCTAAATAAAAAAATATCAAAAATCAAGTCATTTGCCATCTATTATTTTGTACCTTTGGTGTTCTATATACAATTTCAAAGTCACTTTTGGATTTGAAACATGCTAACACCTTTATTTGGGGGAAATATGTTCTTTTTGTTACCCTCAAAGCCATTTTCCTTCCATTATTGTGTACATTTGGTGTTTTTGATACCATTTCAAAGTCACTTTAACCCATTTTCGTGCATGAAATTGTATTTATGCGGCCATTTTGAATCTCAGTATCACTTAATAAAAAAAAATAAAACAGTCTGAAACATAAATGATACCCGTAGCCTCATCCATGGATATGAAAAAGGGGAAATAGCTGCAAATCATACCATTTGATAGTTGTTACATGTTGCTGATGATGCACTTGATATGATTTTATGGCACCTGTGACAAATAAAGCCTGGTTACCTCCCCAACGAAATCAGAGACGTACGGTAAAGCAATTTGCAGGACATGCAAAGGAGGAAAAAGGAAAGTTGTTGCTGACCTGTTTATTGACTTGGACTATTGACTAGTTACTCAGAGTAAAATATTACCAGGCATCTGCTATCTGCTTCAACTTATATCGTCGATAAAAAAAACTCATCAAAAGTAATTGACATTGTGTGGAATTGTGTAATATGTTTTTAAATAAAACATTTTTAATGCTATTGGCAGCATAAAATGGTTTCAAAATATATCTCGTATGTCATAGTAGAACACCTCTATTAAAGGAAGAAGCGCACGATTAGTGTGGATGTAGGTCAGATTGGTTTATTGTAGATGTCCTTTTCACTGGATTCTTGGGCATATTTAGGTCAAACTATATTTTGAGTGAACACAGGAAATGAAAAACAGATGATATTTCTAAATGTATGCGGTGTCTACCTCTCCTTTATCCATGATACTAGACATGATAAGATGTAAAAATGACTTGATAATCAGACTGCCACACCCTAAAAGATAATGTTACATTTCCTCTCTACCTCTCAGAGTCATTGCATATATGTATGGCATGGTTGTAGATAATTTATCAAAGCCCCGATAACAAGATTTTTTAATTTTTATCTTTACTAATCCCGAATACTTTGTATAAAATGTCAAAAGAACAAAAACTGCTATTAAATTACAAATCTTTCATTCTGAATTGAATCCAAACAACATCACAGTGTTGTTTCTAAAAACATGCCTAACCAAATTTCAAGAATTACCCATCTCCACCTTCAGCCAGACGTCAAGCAAAACTTTGCGCGGATATTTCAAAATAAGTAATGGAAATAGCCCTGGAAATACGAAGCACTGACATCATAAGTCTTACACATGAGTAACAACAACAAATACAGCACTTTAGAGTTGGAAGTTACCCTGCTTTACAGACACTGCTGGCAAGCATACACGCTGTGTCATAACACTTAGCAGCAAGTCTTCAAACCGCAGTCAAAAGGACCATGAGCTTAGCAAGTGACGTTGCCTGCCTACATTTTGTGCTTCCTTACTGACACGAATGTCGGATGCTGGGTATTACATTACAGATTTTTCTGGACAAAGTCTTGTTGCACTCAATGAGGTGATTGCTTCGATTTGATGAAAGTTCTTGTGGTGGACAATCTTTGGGAGATAAGATAAAAAGTACAAACTAGGAAATAATAAACATGATACGTGAAAATAATAGACATAGTTGTCAAATTGCCAGGACATCAATATATGGATTATTATCCAAAAATCAGATGTGGATTATGTTATTTCTTATATGTTGTGAATTAAATTATTGTGTTGATGGTGGAGTACTAACTATTAATCCGAGGATAGAGAAGGATCAACTAGCTATTAAGTGCAGGTATGTATTGCACGTTAAAAGATGCCATATCTGCAGAAGTTGACGTGACATGCAATATTTAGCAGAAATCTGTGAACGTCCATAAGAAATGCACTTACCCAAGCTACCCAACTTTAGCCATGAAATTAGATTTACAATTTTCTGTATAATATCTTAAATGTTGCCTGGCGGTTGAGATATATATACGTTTTCGTTGAGCATTAGATGACAGATTTACGTGTTGTGCATTGTATTTAAATGTTATATTGGTAAAAGATTGTGTAAGGAATGGCTCCCCGGGTACGGCTAATTGCTTGAAATTCACAACATGCAAATTTTGTTCAATTTATGACTTGACATTACTTATCGTGTAATTACCTGATCTAATTCTGTATTCTCTAGTGCTCAGATAACGTTAGTTGAATGGAACATATTTACGGCTAAATCTCACTAGTTTTGGGTGAAGATACGTATTATGGAATTATAAATGATAACTTGGACTTGTTAGCAACAGCAATTTGTCATTAAAAGCGCTTGACGGTAAAAGTTGTTATTTTCATTTAGTATTTAATGCTACCGTTGATGTTGTTAGCATTCGACGTCTGATTTATCATTTGTAAATCCTGTCATGCAATATTTGAACAAATGCGAAAATAATATGAGATTAAAAAAAACAACGGTTGACGCCATTTTGAAGATGTTTATGCAATTGACATCAATAGACTAGTCTAATACATAATTGAATATAGGAAAACCATGCTGACCCAAGTCCACGCTGCCTAATGGTGGATTCAGAGTCTGTCGATATGCATCGATCGATGCCCATCGACGCGCAGTCTTTAATATGCGCTATTCCTTGTGCATAGCGCGTGTAAAGACTGCGCGTCGATGGGCATCGATCGATGCATATCGTCAAGACTCTGAATAAACCATTACCCATACAAAATGAAGTGATGATTGATTTTTGATTGGCAATTACAGTCATCATTAGGACAATATACTTTCTTTGGCCTCAGTAGGGAAGCATGGACTTGGGTCAGTTATGTATTTTCCTATTTTCAATTTATTTAATTTAAAGACTCCACTCTCATGTACGCCACATATTGTGATGATTTGCCACGTGTAAGAGTGTAAATTCTCGCAGTGACCATGACATACCAATATCTAGTTGCTGAATAGAACACCCTTAACAAAACACATGATAATAAAGTTTATTGTTCACTTAGGATCAAATAATAGTTCTTTTAGATCTAACAAATATTGTGTGCAACAAGTCTTTGTTATCTTATAATCCAACATATAACTCCAATGAATCTTCTAATCAATAACGGATACTTAGTGTTGTAAATCACCAAACATTTTCACCAAGTACTCCTCACATGTGGTGTATTGATTTTGCATCGCAAAGCCTCCGTTATTATTAGGAAATACATTGGAATTATATATCAGATTATAAGATAACAAAGACTTTTTGCACTAAATATTTGGTAGCCCATAAGAAGTATAGTTTGACCCTTAGTCAAACTTTTTTGATTGTTTTTAAAGATCACTGACATATATATGCAGAACTTTTCGATTGATAAACCTCTTGATGGATTATTTCACATTAAGATCAGCGAAAGCATTCTGATAAGTCTCGATATGATGTCTTATCGCCTACTATATAGATACGCAAGAACGACATATCATAAAAAGTGAAAAGAGCAAATGATGAACAAATATATACGGTTCCTATGGTAATCTGTAACTTTTATCCTTTCTAGAATTGTGTCAGGAAATACGTTGAGACACACATTTGACATTTATGAATTGCTCTGTCACAGTTTGCTTACAAAACTTGATTCAAGTGAGCATCCATCCTTAGCTTCAGTGCATGCTGGTACCAACTGACTTTATGGAATCATGAAGTGACAAATATGGGTGAACAAAATCGCATAATGTTGCTTTCAAACATGCTATGTAACTATACTTTAAAACAGTAGAGTCTATTGGCACAGTATTATGGTTCCTTGATTTATGATTTAATATAAACCTATTCAATTCTAAAAATTGCATGGCGGTCAATCAGATGCAAATGATGGTTAACCACAAAGAGCATCTTTACATTATTCAGTTAAATAAGATTTTATTTCAAAACTTACATCCGATGGAAAGTAAAATAAGAGATTTATTTAAAACCTTTTTCTCATAACACACTAATACTTATTTCTTTAAGACCGAATTAAGATTGGTCTTTAACTAAAACAGGGACGGTTTACTCGCAAAAGTGTGATTTCAAGAAACTACTTAAGCCACCTCACGAAATATTTTAAGGCTTACTTTTCCACAAAACGATCTTCTAGGAGACACTTTTTGCAATTTTTGTAAAAAGGAACGGTTTCCCTCGCGAAATATTTTAAGGCTCACTTATCCACTAAACGAGTTTCTAGGAGACACTTTTTGCCATGTTTAAAAAAAAAATCATGCCCATTAAAGTATTTTTATAGTGTATACATATATGAAGTACAATTTGGCCTAAAATGAAAATGTTTCCGATTACCTCTTTTTGTGATTGAATATGCTTTGATTTTTAAAAAACACAATATAATCTACATGTGTATATGTATGAGTCTTTTTTTAAATACGTCTAAAAGATATGAGCTGAATTTCGGAGGTGAAAATGGTGAACATTTGGAACAGTATTCTAGTACAATTTTAGTACAAAGTCAACTTTTGGAGTTTTCTTAAAGGGGTGTTTTGAAGTATAAAACAACAAAACGACCGTTACCAAATTTAATAGTTCCAGAGTATTTCTTCACCACCGAAATCAAGTTTGAATCGTCAAACAGTTTTAGTCTTCAATCTATGATATTGTCAGGTAACGTACATAAATATGTAATCGTGTACAGGGATGGACTACTGGCAGGCATTATTGACCTTCCATTCCTATTCTACATAATTTCTTTAATATTGTCTGCTATATTTTTCTGGGGAAAAAAAGAATTAATTAACTGGCGAACTTGGGTCTCAAGCTTTGGCAAGCGTACAACAGTAGCCTTACTGTACCTATTAAGCATGTCAAATTATAATTAACAGGAAGTTTTCACGCAGTTAACACCTTAACTTCCATAAAGCAACCCGTTATAGATCTAAAATGTACTTGAAGGTGGTCAAAACTTAACATGTTATTTTCCGGTATAAAGATATGCCCCAACTTAAAAGGGAAGAAACTAATATAGCATGATTGATTTTAACAATGATAAAACCACTAGCTTATTAAACAGGGTAAAGTACTCACCTTAAAAGTATAAAAATGAGGACATCATAAGGTAAGTTGACACATAAGATATCAAAAAGAATATATTTAGGGCGTTAATGGATGTAAGTCATCAAGTTGGAGGTTATAGAACAAGATCATAGTATTTGTGAAGAATTTTATAAAGAAAAGCACTGTCTAGATTAGATGTTAATCACAGGGCTACATTCACATAAATATTGAACTCATTAATTGATTTGCATTCAATTGATAAAACTAAGAGAAATCCATTCTGATTTCGTGATCAACGTTTTTAGCTTTAAATATCAATAATGTTTGATTACTTTTTAATTGCATTTCAACTATAATAGTATGTAGAAGTAGTGATGAAGATTTATACGTACATTTTACACTTATGTAAATATGTAGAAGTAGTCTTGCTATTGTAATACCATATTTCTTTTTAAAAGAGCAGTATGTTTGTTATACCTTTGAATATGTTTTATAGACAGACTATTACATAGTATTACATAAAACATGGTCTATTTACGGAATGGATTAATTAACATGATAAGCTTATAACACATTTAAAATCAACCGTAATTTGATAGACATGTAATGTTGGTTAAATCTTAAATAACATAATTAGTACTTGGTTTTATTGCGTCTTATAGTAGATCAAGAATCTAAAGCTTTTGCCGAAGTTGCTTTAACAATGAGAATTACCAATGCAAGCTATTACTTGGTCGAACTCACGCAAGTTAATGTACTAAGGCACAAAAGTGGACCTTGCAGAAAAAATCATGCTTTTCAATATAAAGATGAAAAATGATAATAAATTTACACACTTTTACACTTTTGTTTAAAAAAACCCTAAAAAGTTGTTCTCCCGTGCAAAGGCTCATATTTGATGTGCTGCACTAGAAATATGAAGGGAATTTGGAGTATTTGTATTAGATACCCAACAACAAAAACACATACAATGTGAGGCTATATGTATTACATAGCATTCTAAATGCAGAAAATAAGACACGGGTTAATCTTCGTCTATCTAATATTATAATTTGAAATTTGACCCAGTCGTTTTTGTACTAATTAGCATAAAATAGTTTTTCGAGAGCGCTGTTCAAGTTGTAATTGTACTTGTAATACGCAAATTTGAGCAAAATTTCATGCGAAAATTCCTTCGGAAACTGGGTTTTTGAAATATTGTCGGGACAATTTTTGACGCTACGTTAAAAAATTGTTTTTCAGCCGTTATTTCGCCATTTTCCGGTGTTTTGGTTCTTTTTATATGTTTTATCATTGACCAGACTTTCAACGTAAAATTTATATAGGAAGGGCGTTTTTAAGGGGGTCCCTAGGAACCTCCCGTTCTTGGTCACTAACGGACGCAAAATACCTTGGTCATTTAAGTGTTAACATAGCGGCGTCAAAAGAGTTGTTGTTGCGATCTTCCTGTAACTCTGATATTGACACCCATAATGTGGGGATACATAGTATCATATATATAGTATAGCTCAGGGCGTCTACTAGCCATGCATACCAAAATCGTCACCTATGTAGCCTACAAAATCCAACAACAATCAAACAACATATGAGAGGGTGTTTTTTTTTTTTTTTTTTTTTAATCATCTTGAAAGAGTGAAGAGATTTGTTTGAACATTTGCAGAGGACCAAAGTCGAAAGCATCGGTTTTCAGCTTAATGTTCAAACACAGAATCAAGCGTACATTAGAACATCGTAACTTTGTAAGCAAAGGGCGCCATAGCATATAGCTGATAGTTATGCCTCTAGTTTCAGCATTTTATGGGCAGTCTGATTTAAGGTGTAAAATCGTTGGCAGGGAGTCTCTTTCTTCCTTCCTAGTTTGACGACCATCACTTCCCTTTTCATACCATAACATTCCGTAATAGACTGCACGGCACCAAGTCTGATCATTTCATCTAATTTAAGAAGTATCAATAACACGAAAGACATAATATGATATTTATTACTTCCCCAAAAGAACGCAACGTAACTTTATCAGATGAAAGATGTTTTGAATAGTATAATTATAGTAACAAAATATCGAACTCTTATCTGCAGGTGGTGCAAGCTATCATATAATGCAATTACTCATTATATGTTTAGACAACTCTTCATTCTGAAAAATAAAACCTGTTGAAAACATTGAGTTGATCAAAATATCCCATCCATTTAGGAAAACCATCAAAGTTTTTGGTAAACTAAATCTAAACATTACAAAATTCTACAGAAGTAGTGTGGTTGACGAAGGTCACGATATACAGAATAGCCCCTTCCACAATTTCTTCCACCTGTTAATTATAGCTAAATTTAGAGGTACATTAATTGAAAAGGTTTGATAATATCGCTTTTTTATCATATAATTTAATCAATCCATCAAATTAAAGTGCAACATCCTGAAATATTCCAACAGTGGGGACTTTTTTGTAATTGCATAAGTAGTTTATGTAACGCCTTAACACCTTGTTCATTAGTGCATTACTTTGGGGAAAGGTATCAACACCAATCAAGCAAAAAGTGCACCTCTATTTTTCGCTGATTAAACCTGCATCCTCTTTTGACGCTAACTTGGCGTCTCTTAATACTGCCCTACTTCCGCATCTTATACACCTTACCCGAGGGCAAGCAAAATATTATGCCCGACAATTATAAGTTTCATAGGTAAAATATAAATCAGCTTATTCCTTTAACCTAGATCATGAAATCCTGGCTACCAGTTAGTTATGTCAACTATTAAGTTTCATAGTTTGGCGTTACCATAGTAAAGGAAATACATTCCAAATTAAATGCATATTTACCAAGTTCAAAGCACGCTATGATGTACTTTGATAGAAACTCGGTTTTTGATTCAACTGACTATGACTGAACATGAAGTGAAGAATGTCTGTCATTGCACATGCAGCGTACATGTAAGTAGCCATGTACATTGTATCTTCCCTGATATAGTAGATATAAAAACCAATTCTATTCAATTCAGTTTTCAGCCATAAATACTATAAAAATTACTAAATAAAGGGCTATTTTAGTCTTGTGATTTTGCCTGAAATGTTGTCATTCGTTCTTACCTAGAAACATACTTTCATATTAAGAATTATTTAGGAAAATTTCTGTCTAGCCTGGGTCTAATGGTCTGCAGCGTACTCATTAGCGTTTTCCTTGTTTGAAATAAGTTTAGAAATGCCTGTAAATGACAAAAATGGTGTTAATTTGCAACGCTAAAATATATTGACAGAATGCATCATTCATTGACGTCCGCAAACGTTAAGTACAGTTCAATTATGCAAGGTCACATTTGAGACTTCGCACTGGATTGTGCCTCACTATCATGTGAAATACATAAATCATGTGACATATTTTGAAGAGGATTAATTTGCTCATAATTCTTCAGGTAAAGGTGAAATAGTGAAGGATAAGGAATGATTCATAAAAAATAACAATTGGAACTATTGTAAACTTGTTTTCAAAAGGAAAACAAAACTAGGAAAGTAAATAAATGACTAAACCATGGTGACTACATTTGCCTTCTTCGTGCATTTTCGTCTATTGACACATTTTTTTAAAAAAGAGGCACACGTTAGTAAAGCTTCCCCTTTTCGATCCTACATTGGCGCATTAAGTATGTGCAGATATCCACAAGGCTGAAACAAGAAGGCATTAAAATATTTACAACTATGGTCAATTTGGCGCTGAACTTGTTGAAATATACCCCATATTCACACTTGGGTAGCCGAATTAATGAAGATTAAAGGTATTGCTTATGACATTACCCGTTAACCGTAGCGGAACTCATCTGGAGACCTGTGTTTGATTTGGAGTCCTGCGTTGTTATTTCATTACAACACGCAAGCTCTCTATAACTACATGTATGAAGGTCGTTTAGGCGTGAATTCTTCTTGATAATTGATCATGACCAACTACTATACACTTCAGGTGATTTTTAAATTATGCATCAAATTCTTTCAAAGAAATTTTTATTGAAGCCAGGTGATCTAAGGAATCCAAAACCGTTTGAATTTTTCAAATCCGATCTTCCGTTGCAAAGTTATGAAGGTTTTTGTATCGCTATTTTATCTAATTTCGGAGAACGCAGGTCAGGGGATAGTTCTTTTACTTTCTTTATTTTCGACTAGCAAGGTCACGGCACTAATGGCAGAACTCCGCTAGTCAATACACAGAGTAATTTGGTCAATATTTCAATTGTCTGAATGGATATTACACACAAAACATGAGTTATTTTGCACCCAAACATGCGCGGGGTATTTAAAGATGATTTGTTCCGCATGTTAAAAGGCTGAATTGAAGGTGCAGAAATTTCACCCAAACGATCATTATTGTTGCCGCTTGTTGTTTAATTACATGTGATTAAGCAGATATATTTAAAAAAATCTTGGGTGTGCATGGATGTCCACATAACTTGTAGACAACTGAAATTGTTAATTCTTCACTTCAAAAAAAAAATGGGCAAGCTTTTTAAATTGAATAACTCTGCAACCATATATCAGAATTCTTGTTTACAAATAGGTGGGTGTGCATGGACAAAATCATCGCCTGATAACATATTCTAAAATAAAAAATAGTCTATCATTTAGCGCGGAAATCAGAACGATATCTGAAAAAGTGTCTAGAAACACTTGATTTTAGTATCAAAACAAAACTATCAAGCTAAGTAAAGTCATGCCTGCTTGAATATGAGCTATGTGTCAACGAGTGCGTAGGTCAGCGGTGTGAAATATCAACGTTCTCCTACCAAGTAATGAGTAAATGAAGTATCTACAACTACATAATACTATCTTACAAGTGTACCGCAAGCTTTTGTGAGATAGAAGCCCTAATATATGCTCCAGGAGCACACATGTGACTTAAAAATATTTGGTCGAAGTATATGCTCCAGGAACATGTTCGACTTTAAATGCTCCTGAAGCATATTTGACAAACATGCTCAAAATACTCAAAATACTTGCTTCTAAGTCGTTTATGTTCCTGAAGCATGTTCTAAGTCCAACATGCTTATTTCTAAGCTCCAAGATCATTTTTCTAGCTATTTATAAGTCAAACATGCTCCTGGAGCATATTTGTCAAATATGCTCCTGGAGCATATATTTCAACTGTAAAAAATATTCCAAGTCCAAAATGCTCCTGGAGCATTTGCTCCAGGAGCATATGCTCCAGGGCACATGCTCCTGGAGCATATATTATATCATTCTCAGAAAAAAAGGTGCTATTAAGAACCTTTCTTGTCCTCTATATAGAACCGTTTCGTCTAAAAAGGTTCTTACAAGAACCTTTGATGGTTCTTTGTAGAACCTATAAAAATGCAAGTAGGCCAGCAAGGCCTAATTTACTTGTCAGTCTTCACATAATCTGCAAATGTAGAGAAGAGAAGACAAAGTTAGTCCTCTAAAGTATCTACACATGTTTTATTTTCACTAAAAACATTTTTTTCTATTTTACCAAGAACCTTTGAGGGTTCAATGATCTTTGTTCAAAAAAGGGTTCTTGAAGCTGAAGGAACCATTTTGGGGCTAAAGAACCTTTTCTGAACCTTTTTTGGTTCTTCCAAGAACCCAATAATTTATTGACCAGGTTCTTTGTAGAACCAAAAAAGGTTCAGAAAAGGTTCTTAAGCCCCAAAATGGTTCCTTCAGCTTCAAGAACCCTTTTTGTTGTCCTCTATATATAGAACCCTCAAAGGTTCTTGGTAAAACAGAAAACAATGTTTTTAGTGAAAATAAAACATGTGTAAATACTTTAGAGGACTAACTTTGTCTTCTCTTCCCTACAATTGCAGATTATGTGACGACTGAAAGTAAATTAGGCCTTGAAGGCCTACTTGCATTTTCAAAGGTTCTACAAAGAACCATCAAAGGTTCTTCTTAGAACCATTTTAGCCGAAATGGTTATATATAGAGGACAAAAAAGGGTTCTTAATAGCACCTTTTTTTCTGAGAGTGATAGGGCTACTATCTCACAAAAGCGTACTGCAATCCTTTCGATTTTACAAAACTGCTTTCAACTTGTTGCAATAAATATTTCTTTGGTCACCAAGGTCATTTACCCAACGATTTTTCTGTAACAGCTGCAATCCGTTCTGGGATAGCAAAAATAGAAACATAGAGATCAGAAATCATGTTATTCAAAATTCATCTAATCGAAACAAATCTACCGCGTTTAATTGATGACGTGGCGATCAAATCTAAATTATTCAGGAAATATAAAGTCCAACCACTTCCTAATAAGGTTTATTTTCATTTCATCTGTCAACAACTAAGCGAAATAAGCAATTAAACAAGTTTGTGTTTTTAAATTAACCGCCTTTCCTGCTATTAAGTTATCATTAATACAAACCAAAATAAACAAAGGAGAATATGA
>JXSR01S013904.1:8565-23612 GCA_000969725.1 Ophiothrix spiculata
GAGGAAAATTACGTAGCAGGGATGGTTCTAAGTGGAGTTGGGGATGCTATGGGGTACAGGAGAGGCAAATGGGAGTTCTCATTCGTAGGAGAAGATATCCATAAGGACTTGAAGAAGATGGGAGGCATTGCTAAATTGCACCTCAAATGTAAGTTATTCTGAATGCTTTTGAATTTGATGAAGGATTGATGGTCCACACAGTCCAAAATATTTTGATCACCCCCCCCCCCCAAAAAAAAAAAAAAAAACACCACTATTTATGAACACTCCCTAAGAACGAAATAATGCAGATTTCAGGGCCAGGGATTACTTACAGTGTACAGGGTATCATGTTGCATGCAGTTTTATGGGCATGTTGTTGTTGTATGCTTTTAGTGAGGTTGGCATCAACTAATCCTTTTCAAAAAAATAGCAAATTCATTTTTGTAAAATTCTCCCTATATATTTTTTTATTTATTACAGTACCAGGATGGCCAGTTAGTGACGACACTGTTCTACATATCGCAACAGCAAAAGGTACAATATAGATAATAGAAATTTGACATTTTCACAAAGAAAACAGGGTATAAAGAAAAGTGATAGATAAACTGGATGGAAGTGATTGGATTAGGCTAATTAATAACTGTGGAGCAGTTGACTAAACAAGCAATTTGCTGTCAAAGTTATGTGTCAATCGTATTAATTTTTCCAACAACCAGTCCTCACTATTCACTTATGGCATCTATTTAAATTCCTCACTGTGTGTATAATTAGGACTGGTTGCTCTGATGCAGAGTATAACATAATCACATTAACATCAAATCGTCATGTGAGTGCAAGAAAGTCATATCTGCAATAGCTGCCATTTGTCATGAATTTGGATTGCACACTGTATCTCCAGTCTTGGGTCAGTGGTTCTAATTTTTCACATTCTTGTGACAAGTTGTAAAATAAATATAACTTAGGGCAGCCATTGCAGGTACGGCTTTCTAGCACTCACATGACGAAATTACACCAGGGTTGGTGTAGGAAGATGGTATAAAAAGGCAAGATGCTTTATCAAGATCATAATGGCTTCTGCAGCCATCTCTAATGAACAAACATTCAAACATTGAGCCAGGAATGATAAATTAGAATATGGCTAATATGCTATATAAAACACTTACTTTTTTTTGTCATTTTATATCTACGTGTTTTTAGGCCTTTGCAGCAAGAAGCCTCCCGGTGACGAGCTGTATATAGAATTAGCTCGTAAATACCATGAAGGGTCACATGACATGGCTGGAAGAGCTCCGGGTAAGTTTATTTATCATCCACAATCAAATTGACAATTAGCAATGCCTTTATGGCTTGCAACCCTTTTGTCCTTCTTTTTCGACAGGCTGTTAGTTATTTGAAACTGACAAAAAAATTAACAGTTTTTATTTTAGCCATTTTAGTTAGGTTTTAAATTTATAGCATGTCTAGCCCTGCTTATTTAAAATGTATAGAAACAAATGTCTAGGATTGGTTTTCTAATTTTTTGAACAAAATAGGATAAAATTGTGAATTTTTCAAAAGGGTCATCTTTTTTTTAAACTGCTTTTGGTCATTTTGGCAATATTTTAAAAATCAAATTAAAAATCAAATAGCATAGGATGTTTGTATCTGATTTTTATGATGAGATTTATATAAACATGAAGTATATGCCTATTTTCAAGTCCAAACTCATGATAGATTTGAATGTTGTTTCTTGGTTGTTACAGGTATGACCACTACCAATTCTTTTCACATGCACAAAAAGACTGATCCTAAAGGCTACATTATACCATTCAACAAAAGGTTAGTCAGATAGGCCTAGAAATTATTTAACATTTAACAATAAAGGGTATCTTTTATTCTCATTCTTAGTCACAACTTAGAGTGATTTGTAAATGAATGATTGATGCATGGACATGATGAGTTCCATTTATTCATCTTGTTCATTCATTGCCCACATCACGCTGACTTTTGGTAACTGTGTAATTACATCTACAATGCTGTACTACATTCGGAAGGACGATGACGATAGCAGGGAAATATAAAGTTTACTGTAGATTTACTGTAGTTTAGTGTACCTTGAACAGAGTGTTTCCGTGTCAGTGTGGTGCAACATCATGGTAGAACATACATTCGTTGACATGTGGAGGTGGATATACACATGATAGTACAGGCAAAACGAAAACCGCCTGGACTATATTTCCTCTTATGACATTTTATGGGAAACAGCCTTGAATTAACTTTTCTATCAAATTCTGATGTTTTTAAATTATTATAAATTTGAACGGGTTATATGAATATTGTTGTCTTGAATGACAATATTCACATTATTGTATTCACATGTGTTCAGCAATCCTCACCAAGTAAAGGGTGAGATCATAGAGAAGGGGCGCGTGTGCAATAGATTCTGAGAGTATACTTTCCTCTGGATGGGTCTCAATATTGAAGCAAATATCGTATCCCTAAACTCCCAGCCTGTTCCGTTATAAATAATAGTAGGGGAGGCACGAACACAGGCACCGCTAAGGGACAGGCCTAAATAAAAAAATCCTTAAAGATAAAAGAGGTAATGGGGAAATACTCCAATGCCGTTTAAAATGGTAAATTTCAAGAAATTTGTGCTAAATAATTATTTTTCTTCAATTTGACAGAGGTGGTGGGTGTGGTGGTGCAATGAGAGCCATGTGTATAGGCCTGCGATATTCCACACCAGATCAACTCAAGGACTTGATTGCAGTGGCTGTAGAGAGTTCCAGAATGACCCATAACTGCCCTACTGGTTACTTAGGTGGTGTAGCTGCTGCTTTATTTACATCATATGCTGTGCAAAAGAAACCTGGTAGGTCCCACCCTATATCATATACTGTGCAAAAGAAACCTGGTAGGTCAAGGCCCTCGTACCAGGGAAGGGAGGAGGGGAGTGATTTCATTGCTGTGACTGTAGAGAGTTCCAGAATGACCCATAACTGCCCTACTACTGGTTAGTTAGGAGGTGTAGCCGCTGCCTTGTTTACATCATATGCTGTGCAAAAGAAACATGGTAGGTCATGGCCAGAGGGATGGTAAGGGGAGGGGAGTGACTTGATTACAGTGCCTGTAGAGAGTTCCAGTATAATATGTACAATATGCTGTGCTAAAGAAACCTGGTAGGTCATGGTCCCAGGGGAAGGTGGAACTTGATTGCAGTAGCTGTAGAAAGTTACAGAATGACCTATGACTGTACTACATGCTACTTGGGTGGAATAGCTGCTGCTGCTTTGTTTACATCAATGCTATGCAAAACAAACATGGTGGGTTATGGCCCAGGGTAGATGTTAATTTGAATATTCCATTGCAGTGGCTGTAGAGAATTGTTAACGACCTTTAACTTACTGAGGTGGAGCAACCAGTGCTTTGTTTACATAATATGCTCTGCAAGGAAAATTTGGTAGCCAGGTCAAACCATAAAAGTGTCTGAATTACACTGAATGGCTGTAGAATGTGGCAGAATGACCCGCAACTGTCCTATATATTGGCTACAGTTAACCCAAGTTAATTTGAAATTTGTGTCCATCAAACTAACAATTGTAGTACCATCACAATAAGTGTAGATTATGTTCTTTGGAAAATGTTATAAGAACTTTACGAGTTTGCTTCTCCATGCCACTTGGAAGCTATTAAAAAAGCTTTGTATTGTCACTGAATATATAGTTCTAGTATCCCTACTAAGAATAAGCTCCAAGTGATTACATAGCAGACCTACTAACAATGCATGTCCACCATATTTTTCAGTTAGAGAATGGGGTGCAGGGCTAATGGATATCATCCCCAAAGTGTTGGATTATGTCGTGGAAGTTGGAAGAGATGTACCTGAAAACAAAATGAATTGGTGAGTTTCTTAGCACTTATCAAAACAAGGAATCACGTTAGTAAACACATCCCCACAATAGACCTTCAAGTTACATACAAAATGGCCTCTGATCAGTTGCCATTTTTGTTACAATAACTCCTTTGTTCTTAAAAAGCCTGAAATTGTACAAAAATGGCTCAAAGGTTTTCATCATTTAATGATTTAAGAACAGTCCAATCATTAAGATAAACTTCTAAATTTAGTGACATATACTGCTTTTCTACATATTCTAGTCTCTACTTAGGCTCGGATGCTACACCATTTTATTTACCGATGTGGTACCACAATTAATATTATCTAAATGGTTTTGATGATCCCATTATTAAAACAAAGACTCTTGTCTTCATACTTTTTCATTTGTGTTGTAATAACTATTTGTCTCTTATTTTTTCACCACAGGTCATATTTTAGTGACATATGGAAGAAATATCTGACAGAGAGAGGAATTCTAGATGGCAAATCTGATGTTGTTTTCCCGGAAAAATATGGTGTGAAAGAGAGGGATGCTTTCTACAAGTCTGTTAGTTTTGATGGTTGGGGAGGGGCTAGTGGACATGATGCTCCATTAATAGCGTAAGTGCAAACCAAGAAAATTTCAATATGTTTAAATTTTATACTACATGTATTTATTGCATAAGTGAATGGACACCCAGAGAGTATAGTAGAGGAAGACTAGAGTAGGTGATAGATGACATCAGTAAATATTGGAGCCTTATGGTGTGTTCAGAGTTCAGTGATTTTGTCACTGCAACATCGCTCGATGTCTAACGATACAGTCTTCAAAAGTTATAGCACAATGTGCATAGCGCATGTAAAGACTGCGTACTGACAGATGTTGTGCGATGAAATCGCTGTGAAATCGTTGGATTCTGAATGCACCATTACATGATGATGAGGCAAGCACAAGAAAGAGTGATTTGGAAAAATGATGAAGATGCCTTCATTCAGGAGTAGAGTGAAATAGGCTATAAAGAATTATGTCAGACAATATCATATATGTTACATGGTCAAGTGAAATGAGTCACATGTCGTCAATTTTTTTAAATTCTAATTTCACATTAAAAATGCTATGTTTTGATTCAAGCCCTAGATATCATAATTGGTCAGTCCAGAGATATTGATTTGTTTTACAAAAGAGCATGTCCTAATCTAGTTTATATTAACCTAACTAGATCTTATCTCTAATCCTATAGGTATGATGCTTTTCTTGGCGCTGGGGACTCATGGGAAGAGCTGTGTAAACGAGGCATGTTACATGGTGGTGATTGCGACTCTACAGGTGTCATGGCAGGGTGCTGGTTTGGTGTGTTATATGGATTCACAGGTGTACCAGAATGCAATTACAAGGTAGGAAATCCCCCGTACCTAGAGTTTCTTTTGGTGTGTACTTTGTACCAATATATAATATTAATAAAACATCATAAAATCATCATAAAACATCGTAAAATATGACCATGGTCATTCCCATAATGTTGTTATACATGGTGGTTAAAAAGTATTGATTATATATCTCAGGAAACATGATGTTAGATAAGTGTTTCATATACACAAACTTTGTTGAAAACATTAGGTTATTAAATGGCAGAAGGGTACTTTTTCATGATAGTTTACGTGCGTAATCACTTTTGGGCGTGTGTGTATGCTCTAAGAATATAGCAACTGAATTTGAAATTTTAGAATCAATGACCACATACAGGAAGGTGGATTATTACGACTCTTCATGATATTTGGGATTGATTTCCATTTGAAAAAGCCTTTAGGTGTTAGCTACGATCCCATATATGGATATGAAAATTCATAAAAACTTCTTTGAATCAAGCAAAGGTATGATAGAATCAAACAAACAAACAAAACTTTATCATTTTTTCTGAAAAAGATGATTTTCCATCCAATAGAAAACTGTCAACAGGATATGTTTCTATTTTCCTAAATTTTCAATTTCAAATCAAGCGCTTGTCATTTTAATATGATTTTTTGTAATTTTGAAATGTTAAATGCACTCAGAAGCACAACATCTTCACCAAAATGGTTTGGCAGATGCAAAGTTATAATTTTGAGAATTTAACTATTAGTTTCTAGAAACAACCTCACTTAATTTTACATCCCCTGCGATCTAAAAATTCAAAGCAATAAATAATTGTCTTTAGTACTTTAAATATTCAAGCCGAATAGGAATGGTTATAAGCTAGACGTTTGAAGAGCTCTCTGAAAATGCAATAAAATCAGTAAGTGACACAGAAAGTTGAAGTTCACATTGGTGATCATTGCTAATCCCTGTAATGGTTTATTTAGAGTCTGTCGATATGCACCACATGATGCGCAGTCTTGTACACGCGCTATTCCTTGTGTATAGCATGTGTAAAGACTGCACGTCAATGGGCATTGACCAATGCATATCGTCAAGACTCTAAATAAACCATAAGTAACAATGGAAAGATTTGTACTGTACTTGTGCAAGTCCATCTTTCAAGCTCATCTGACACTGCAATGAATTCAGGTGGACATTTTTCAGGATGGGCATCTTAAATACACTAATTACTATGTACAGGTCAATAAAACATATCATTTCACATTTCTTTTCAGGATTTGGAATACAGGGACATACTAGAAGATCTTGGCAAACAGCTCTACAAAATAAGCCAAGAGCAAGCATCATAGTATTTGTTGTGAGTGCAATATATAGGTATATAAACTATCTGGGGACTTGGATTTATGTTTGATACTGTTGCACAATCAGGGATTTCAGGAACAACCATCATTTGCAATTCGCAAGCCTACAGATGTAAAAATCACGTGAAAATCAAGTTACTCTTTTACTTATTTTAACCAACCAATGTGATTTTGATAAATATTTAAAGCAATACTATAAAGTGTTAAAATGAAGCATCACCTATCAACCAAGACTTTTGATTTTTTTTAGTGTATTGGGTTGATTTTTGGTAGATTTTAATACCCGCCAAACGATTTGGTTTAAATATGCTTTCTTTTTCTGTTATGGCCATTTGTTGGATTAAATTTGTGATCCTTAATTTAATTCCATGTGTATTAGCATAGGAAAGCAGGAATATGCTTTTTTCAATTTTTCTGTGGTGAAACAAGTTTTTGACAAAATCCACTTGAAAACACTTTTAGATAGTCACATTCCTTCATTTTAAGGTGTTTTACTCAAAACCATTTCTGATCAAAATCTTATAGTATTGCTTCAAAGTCAAGGCTTATCATCAGTTGAGTAGCTCTATTTTGTAACCCATTTTAAGATGGGATAAATAACACTTGTATGCTTGAATAAACCTGTTTAAGTAAGATTTTAGTGATACCGTAAGAGGTGTCTTTTTGTAAATATTGGAACTTTAAATACTAACATTAATAATATTGCATTTTTTAGACATGCAAGGTCATATCAAGGGATCTACATTTTACATTGATGCCCCTCCCCTTTCCAAGTTGGCTAATACAAGGTATAAAGCCTTTGCATCGGGGCATGAGATTAGAATTCCTGATTTCTTTTCTCACGAAGTAAGGGCTGAGAGTAAATTGTACAATTGTGTAGGGTGTGGCCATCTTTCTCTTTCTCTTTTTCTTGCTATCTTTTCTATTTTCGGCATCTTTTCAAAGATGCATTGGTCAGCATGCATAGATTAGCCATTTCTGGCTATCCAGGTTGGTACTTTTGTATGAGCTTGGAAGAGACCATGAGTTCATCATGGGTCACGGACCAACCGAGGTAAACAAACAAACAAACAAACAAACAAACAAACAAAGGTAATGGTTATTAGGTGAATATACTCAGGATTATATAATGTGTTTATTTACTTGTACTGTTAAAGGAGCATGGTCCGATTCTAACATTCTTCAAAATTTTTTCAAACTTTTTGAGATTTTGGTACCAAAATATTGCTCATATTTTTCGCATAACCCATGTGAAATTTCACAGCTGTTCAACATTCAAAACAAAATTATATTTTTTCTGAAGGTTTTGATCAGAAAAGGGAATTGCCTATACAATGTAATCATGATTTGATATCAGTAATATGTAATATAAGAATATAGAACTATAAGAATATAGAACTCATAGCTGCTGGAATATTCAATATAGAATTGTTTAATCTTGTTGTAATATGTACATCAATACCTTTATAATGCACATAAAACAAACATAATGTTGACTGATTTTTGATGTAAAAAGCACTCTCCAAAATGATATTACTAAACACTTTTTGCACTAAATGGAATGAACAGTGTACGAATCATTCATGGTGGAGTAACATCGCTGAGGACCAATATTTATACAAACACTGTATAGTGAAAATGTTTTGTGCTATGTTTTGTATCATAAAAATAAATTATGATAGTATGTTTTTAATAATAACTTGCTGCTGCCATGGTTTAGTTTTTTAGATTATAAGAATGAGTGGAGTCTGATTTCTCTTTTTTGTTAGTATTATTTTGATCAACATTATAGTAACAAATAACAAATATAAAACATGATTTTTTACAAAGTTATATTTGTCAACCCATCATCATTTACCAAAACTCAATAACATCTGACAATTTGTGATAACATAATAAGTATATTTTGAGGATTTAATTAGTGAACGCAGCGAAGGTAGCGATCACGCTGTCGTCACCCATGCGTACATTTTCAAGGTGAAAATGGTCCGTGTCTACGCTCACAAGTTTGAGTACACATTCACAAAGTACTGCCACAAACAATAGGACTTTTTTTATTTAGTCCCACAATATGAGATTTAACACAAGTTTGTTGGATAACATATAAAGTTCTGATAATAATTGAAGTGTAGATTCCCATGTACTTTGTGTTTTACGAGTTTCCACTAATTAGATTTAATCAACAATGGCCAAGTTACAGATCATAATAACTTTTTGAAAAATGATGGATTAACACCAGTCTTAACCAAGTAAAATATTTTTTCTCTTGAATTGAAAATCATAATGAGCAAAACCAAAAATGTTGCAACTGAAAACATTAGTTACCATTACACCTTTTTTATTTTCAAAATTAGGCCCTGTAACTCAAGTAATGTTCAATATTATAGTAAATTTTTACCCCAAAATATGATAACATTAACTTTGCTGATGGTTTTGTCAATATTTTAAGAAACAAACATTTATTTGAAAAGATGCATTCCCAGAACAAAAGGTCTAGATTACAAAAAGCAATATGAAACAAAGTTTTCACAATAGGTTTTTTAGTTTTCTTGTTTGAAAAATTGGCATCCAAAATTTCAAATAATGCCAGTTTACTTAAAATGCATGCTTTGTCAAGACAAACGGATAGCAAAATCATATTCGTCATCAAATTTCTGTTCAGAAAATGTATACTTATTTACTTTTGTCAAATATTAACACTTTTACAAGAAAAAAAAAACTCCAAAAAATGGGCCGGGTGTTAACTGTGCCCTCAATTCTTTATAGTATTGCACTCGAGTGCTTTTTATTTGCTTATTGCGTTTTAATGAGGACAAGCTATTTTGGACACTGGTTGACTATTTTATTACAGTTTTTATCTTTAAAATGACCCAAAAAAAAATGAATTGCCCAAAATTTTCTGGTTTGCATGCATTTAGTACTGCATCTTTGTAAGGTGCGCTTACACTGTGACGAGTGTGATGCCTTAGGAGTAACGACAAGCAAGGTAGACCTGCGAATTGCAGTTTTGAATTTTACGCCTGTCATCGTTAGTTGAAGTTGGTTAACGCTTACACAATCCACTAGCCACGCACACTATCGTTACTATCAGTCATTTTCAATTGAAAGTTTATAGTTGCAAGTCTGTTACCCTCTCTCGGTAAACCCTACGTCACAGTGTAAACGCACCTTAAAGCTTCCTATGGACAGCAGAGTTTTAATCATCATTGAGTCCAAGGTGTTTTGTATGTAAAAATATAGTCAAATAAATTGATTTTAACATCATGATAAGCTTTAAAGTTCATATTATTTACTGAAATTCCAAAGAAGTAATCTGCTATTGCCTATGAAGCCTCTTTGCCTGCTAGTTTGGCAGCTGCCATCTCGTCCCAAGCTTTCTTCATTCGTTGTCTTATTACGTTGTCTTCATTCCATTTACCTGAGAGAAAATTGAGAGAAATGTTGGATCGTTTAGAACATGGAAATAATTTCCATAGATTATTCTGGGATTCAAACTACAATGAGTCAGCATGAACGACCCATGGAAAGCCAGACTGGCATACAAATGTATTGTTAAAAATCAACTCAACTGTGGAGACTAAAGGCCAAACTATAGTCGGCCTCCAAAAAAAAATTTCCCTACCAAACATTTGGTTGTGACGTCACCAAATATTTGCCATAGAATTTAAAGTATGATTGGGTAACAAACATTTGGTCTAATGTATATGGCAATTCAATAACATGTGCAATCTAGCGCGAAATTTTATTTGGTCTCAACTCGGAGTTATTTTGTTTGGAGTCACTCGTCATTTTGACATCACGACCAAATGTTTGGTAGGGAAAATTTTGTTTGGAGGCAGACTATGGTTCGGCCTTAAGACCACATAAAAATGATTCCAGTAAAGCATATTCAACAGTTCATCCAATACCAGAATTTAAATATGATAACTGTTTATGATGTGTCTTTCTAATATGTCGCATAAACTGGTTCAAAGTAACGAGAACAGATATTCCTGCTAGCGGACTGTGCAATTCTTCTTGAAGTAATGCAGAAACAAATTATCACGTAAAACTTGTGTGTACAAAAACCAACATAACAATTTCTTTTTGGATAAAAATGCTGCCGAGGTGCTTGATTGACCTTGGATAGCATGCGGCTGCCACAATACTACCAACATTTTTTTATCAGAACTTTGACCTGCAGTTCATAGGGCAAACAGCCACCTTCATCAGCTTATCTGGTACTTTAAAACTTGACCATTTACAAACAGGAATTTTTGACTGGGTTACTACATGTACATGTATCAGGCAAGTACATGTAGGCACAGATTTTTTCAACCAGGAGTGCAAGATTTTTCAAACAGTGCACCTTTTGAAGATAATATATTCATTTTGGTTGACCCCAAATTTAAGTGATTTTGTAAAATTGTCATGCAAACAAGTTTTTGGCATTTTTTAAATCGTTTTGTTTAGTATTTTACAAAAAAAAAAACAACAACATGTTTTTGGTTTGTGGACTTTCTTGTACTGATGTTGTACTTTCTTGTTGATGGACCGTTTTTGTACTATTTCCGTATTTTGGTATGAGGTTTCACTGTATATTCCATGAAATATTTGGAAGCCCAAAGTATAAATAATAGGCTCAAAAACAAAACTTACTGTCTGCATTTCTTTGTACTCCAAACTGGGGAGGAAACGTTTCCGTTGATCTCTTGGGTATATCATCTGTGTATGATGCTGTATTCAAGCTCTTCAGGTATCCATAAGATGGGCCATTAAATATATCAGATCTTAGAGCATTCCCTAGTGATTTATACATGGGATCTGTTGTGTGATTGACTGTAACTGTGCCAAAGTCGGGTTTAGTCTTTTTCTTTCTTGTCGGGACAAGATGGAGTGCCCTTTTCACTCTCTCTTCATCTTTTAAGAGTTCACGACAGAGATGTGCCCCATGGATGGCCCTGATGTTGGCAGGGATTTCAACAAATGTGGATTTCTGTGATGAAGGTTTCAATAAAGTTGGTTGGTTTTGTCTATTTTTGGACACTGTTTTATCAACAGTTGCAAAGTCTTTTCCTTGGTAAGAAAACAAGCCACCTGTTCCAAAAACATTACCAGCATTTTTAAACTTTGAGTTGTCTGGTTTAGGCCTGTATCGTTCATAATTATACATTCCTGGCTGTTTCACTATATATTCAGGATGCCCATTGTGATTATTATTGGCAGCAAAGCCAAGTTTATTGTATTGTTCAGCAAGACTGATGTCTCTAGAGTTGAGCTTGACATCAGTACGATATGGAGAGTAGGATTTCTTGGGTTCATATGTCAGGGCATCTACTGGTATATCAGGTTGAATCAATTCCATATTTGGTTCAAAGTGCAAAGCTTTATGTTCATAATCTTTCATCTTACTATTCTGAAAGTGAACCTTTTGTTCTTGCTTTTCTAATTCTTGTTTTGTTTCTTCCAGTAACTTATTGGCATCATCTGTCATATATTTGGCCAACTTGTCAGGTTTTTGCTGTTTCTTTTTGGGTTTTAGAGTCCTTTCTTCATGGAGTGCTTCAGGATTTTTAATTTCTACCATAGTCCCAAATAAACTCCTGGGTGCATTGGCTTTCGTGCGCTTGGCACGCAAATCAATCTTTGTAGTCATGCTGATTTAATTGTCAGTCCTACATGTACCAGTGTCAAATCTGCAAAGACAAATACAGGAAAAAATGAATGAAATGGATGAAAAATGAATTGCAACAATTGATATTTTTAAATTAAAAGTCGTGGACCGAGTACTTTTTACACCAAGCTGAGAAACTGAGTCTTTGATTGAGACCTGTATATAGTTTTTCTCAGGGTACCACATTTCACAATGGTTGCTGACCACTGTGACCAAAGTAAGCTCCATTACACTCAAATAATCATGCCTGGTCCTACTGCAACTTCTAGGGCGCTGAACCTTGATCAACCTGCATTTAGATTAACCACTGCAGGCAGGGGCTCAGGATTAACGCCATGAGTTTCATAAGGATTTCCACAAGACAATTCACAAGTTAGTTCGTTGTACAAGGGAATTTCAAGCACAATTAATCAACTTAAGTGCCACTGGGTTTCGAACTTGGGACCTTCCCCAAAGACAGCAAGCATGTGATTGAGTTATATGTAGCTTGATTGCTACATTTATATTTGAACATCATTTTATAAAGGTGACACACAAAACCTAATCCTAACCCAACATCATTTTGGATGAGACGTACGTACCTGGTGAAAATACAGGAGTTGATTGTTACGACGAATGTCAAACCAAATTTGTGTCACTGGGGAAAGCTGACCAGTCATCACAATCAGCATCATTATACGTATACAAATGTATCATGGAATTAGCCTTCAAGCTGCCAGGCCCTTATTTTATATAGAATAATGCGTATAACTACATACACATGTACGGGCGGCATAAAATCTATCTCAGTGTTGTTTTTCATTCTTTTCCTTTTTCCATGCAGTGATTCCCTACCACTTCATTATTATGGCATCTATGCAACACAGAGCAGCCTAGTAGAAATAGGGTGTTGCATAAACACAAGAGGTATAAGGAATCATTGGGGCAAAAGTCCAAGATGAAGTGAAAACAACTCTTCAGCTTAATTATTGAATATTTTGAGGAGCCTGTTAAAAAGATAGGAAATTCACGACTGGTCACCAGGCTGTGTACGCTGTATAGTACAATGTATGCGGTTCAGGAGGAGCATTAGTACAGGAGACCAATGTTTATCATGTGACTTCCGAATTACAGAGTAAACTATTTGCTCCTAACTATATTGAGTTTTCCAATGTCAGGAAAAGCATTTAGTTCAATTATGTCTGACCTAAAAAGGTAATGACCAGTATATTTTAGGACCCAAAACTGGAACCCAAATTATATTATTTTGTATCATGTACCAATTAAATTAATTGTTTTATGCCATATCTCCAAACTGTAAAGAATTTGAAGATGAAATTTTGGATTTATAATCAGAAAATATTCATGAGCTTCAATTTGACATAAAAAAATATACTAATATGGTTAATCCCAGGGGAGGGTGAGAATGTGACCGGAACCAAAGGGATTGCCCATCCTGATTCTGGAATTTTCCCATATACAATATATGCTAAATTAAAATGACATTTTTTTGGTGTTAAAGCAACAGCATGCTCATACAAATACTTCTAAACAAAGAAATGTTGAAATTACAGACATCTCCAATGATCTTTGATGTATGGTAATGAGCTCTATTTGAGGTGAAAAACTCAAAACAAACGAGAAACGTCTTTATATTTGTCCAAACTATAGCCAAGGAGCTAAGTTGGGGATCAGACACAAATGCAATACTGTGAGTAAAACAGGGTTGAATAAACACATTTTTGAATTAAAAAATGTTGATTTCTAACTTTTAAATGTGTTTGCAACTTTGCACTATTCAGTGTACATGGTTAGGGCCTAAATGATTATATAGACTTTTTTATTTTTTGAAAATCATGACATGGTCATGGGCAAGTCCATAAAATGATCTTTATTTATTGAAATCATTGGAAATAAGAGCAAATGATGTTTAAATGTCAGAAAGATTGCAAGGTTTTCAAAAATGAGTGAAATGTTGCGATAAAAAGAGTCGTACAAAATGTAGCTGGCCATTTTTTAATGATAGTCTGTTTGCTGAACATTTTTGTCAGATGATTGGCTATTTACTGTGCTGATTACAAAACAAGATATCTAGATCTGGTGAGACTTTTACATGGCATATGGCTTAAAGAGGATTGCGGTGTTTATTCAAGAGGGCAGTGTAACAGAATTTGTTGGTCAGTGGCTGGAAGATTTTGACAAAACGTGTGCGTGGTATCTTAGCGTAAGATTTGCACCTAATACGCAAAACGCAACGCGTGCACTAGCTTTTTTCGCACTGTCTTCCCGGTATCGCCGAAAATGGTGCGAAAAAATAACGAGTAGCTACGAGTGCTCCCGAGCCAACAGGCCTTCAGTGATAAAACTTTTTTACGTGTGATTTCCTATGTACCACAAAATGCTGATTTTTCAAATATTTGCTACCTGTAGAATTTTTTAATATTTTGCTGGTCAATTGTGAATGTCAAGTGGATGTCAAATCAAGAAAAAAATATGGGGTCACCGACTGTTTTCAAAAGAAAGCTAGAGATGTAATTACATGGGGTAAAATCTAAAAAAACGATTTTCATCGCCGGGAATATCGAAATTATGTTATCGTCAATTAAAAAGAAAATGACGTCATTATATATGACGTCATAGCGCGCTTAGATGATCGGTAACCCCCATTTTTTATTGCTGAATTTTGAAGTTTAATCACCGCGATCGTCCTTAAGCAACTCACTAATCAAGGGGCAACTATAATTGTTGTTTGATTTAATTCGTGAACGCGTGCCTGTACCAAATACGCAGTGGTCTCTGACGCGAGCATACATTTTCAAGGTTGTTGTGTTTGCATCTTCGCACAAGACTTTGAGTACG
>JXSR01S013904.1:29269-39993 GCA_000969725.1 Ophiothrix spiculata
TTTTATTAAAATTGTTTTATATATCAATTTGAACATAAAACAATAAAATTTGGAAAATACATGTCTCCTGCAGGGCGCACACCACTAAATAACTAGCACTCGCAATCCGGCATTTCTAAAATCGGCAAAATTGACTGCCCTTCTAAAAACAAAAACAGGACTTCAAAACGTGTGAAAGGGCAATATGTTTGGTCAATATTTTGTTCTAATCATAAAGTTAGGTTTATTTAAAGATGTGCTGATGCCATTTTTGATCTCCAGACTAATTTGGTAAAATATAAAGGATTTTCCTTAATTTATGCTTGATTCTGGAAATACCAAATTCGGCTCTCAGTGATAGGGGGCGTTATACTTCACCGTAACTTCAGCGTCCAATTTCTTGAAATTTTTGCCTTGAAGGTGTACTTTTATCATCATTTTGTGTTAGAAGAGACCATAATCATCTGAGAAAAGGCAGTGTTGAAGCAACCAGTTGCTTCTAATGTAATGTCAGTGAAATGTGAAAAACTCCTGAATTGTTGGTATGTCAACATTTTGAAAATGACCATCACAATGTAACATTTGGTGTCCCCCTAAAAGAAGTCACATTGTGATACATAAATATGATAACAATGTTCTAATCAGTCATTGTAGCAGTCATTTTAATTGTTATTTTTCTGTAGTTTTGGTAGTTTTCACAGTTTGGAAATATCTTGGTTCTTATTTTTTCAAAAATTATCTGGTGTCCCCTAAAATTCCAGAAATTCCAAAATCAAACATTGATGTCAATTTTTTTTACATGTTGTATTAAACAAAATCTATGCAACTCTTTATATTCATCTTCATTCTTCAATTTTATGTTTTTTAGCAAATTAGTGAGCATACTTGGGCCAATTCAAGATGAAAAGTTTGTGAATCTGTTACTTTATGGTCACATGACATTGATAAGATTAAAGAGAAAAGAATGATATTAAATGTCACAAATTAAGGAGGAAATCAAAAAAAGAGATTTGCAAAGCGCGTTTTGAGAGCATGCGTTAAAGGGACTGGCCTGGCCTGTGGCAAAGGTTTTTGTTTACCTCGTTGTAGAATACGATTCTTTCTGCTTTTGCAGATAGTGATTTTTTTTGTTTTTGGTTGATCTTTTTTGAAGCATGGATTATTTAGATGATCGAGTACCTCATTCTTGTCAAGGAATGTTTTCTCCTCCCTATTTGAATGTCAAATTGTTTTGTCCTTTTTCCAATTTCTTGAAATCATGACTTTGAACTTAGCAAATCTTGGCAAATGTTCACCTCGATTCTCTCAGGCCTATGTAGATGTATGTACATCGGAATAGGCCTGTGTTGAGGCTAGACTGGCCTAGATTCTTCCCACTAATTTTTTTACCTACATATTTTTTTACTTTGATTGAGTTCAATAGAAAGAAACTTAACTTCAACTATAAACTTCACGGTCAGAATCTTGAATATGTTGCTCATCATCAATAACTGGGGATTTCTTTCAAATAAGTTCAACTGGAGATACCAGTACGACCATACAACCAAAAAAGCAAACCAGGTCCTTGGCATGCTACGGCGTAACCTGAAGGGATGCTCCAAAGCAATTAAAAGTACTGCTTACTTGGCGCTTGTAAGACCAGTATTGGAGTATGCTTTGAGTGTGTGTGATCCCTACGAGACCAAATATATTAACCAACTGGAGATGGTGCAACGTAGGGCACCGAGGTTTGTCTGCAACAGCTACGACCGCCACGCCAGCGTCACAGACATGATTAACGACCTGGGATGGGATACACTACAACAACATAGGGAGGCCTCAAGACTAGTCCTGATGAAACAGATTCAGATTGGGGAATCCGCCATACCAAAGACACTCACTAAACCAGCACCCAAAAGACCAAGACGCGCACAGACCGGAAACAACCAGCAACTCAACATAACTTACTGCAGGACCAACGCTTACAGAAACTCTTTCATACCCTGGACATCCAAAGACTGGAATAAACTCCCCAACAACATTATCGACTGCTCGTCTTTAGACTCATTCCAATCCAAAATCCTCGATTACATCCGTCAGAAAAGTCACACCAGTCCATGACCTACAAGCCCACCCGTGGCTTATATGGACTGTACTGTCTGTCGCCATGTACCGACGAAGATGAAGATGAAGATAGAACATGTTTATAGTAATATAACCTACAAGTAGTTTTCCATGATTTTGAGGAATATTGGAGAAAATTTCAAATATTTACCTACTTAAATTTTTTTCGTCGGCGAAAAAAAGTGGTGTGAAAACAGTGTTTCTAGTTTGACAATTTAACAAATCTTTTTTCTACACCTGTGATGGCCAAACAAATTATTTTTTATGAAATTTTTTCTATTTCAATATGTATTAAATAATATCTAGGAGCTTTGTTTGATCTTGTATAGTAAATCAATCTTGGGATTTAGGAAACACAGGATAGTCACACCACCATCAAAGAAAGATATATTGCAAATTAGGTCTCTCTCAATTTGAGCCATTTGTGTGTAAATTATTGCAGGTTTTTGCAATTTACTATACTTTTTAGCTATATTTAGAGTATTTCCATAAGTTTTTATTTTAATTCTAGGAGGAATCTAGGCTAGTCCCTTTAAGATTTGAAAAACTAATAAAAAATAAAAAAATAACTTTCCCACTACAAAAATACACTGATAATAATAAAAAATGTCACATAAAGTGGACCATTTTGACGATAATTTCAAGCACAAGTATAATGTTAATAAATGTCTCAAACAAAGTCAAGACAATGGCTAATTAGGGAATCAAGTTCTTTGAATGCCAGAAAGAATTTTGATTTTGCATAGCTTGAATTTTTTCTTGATATCCCCTTTTTAGATGACATTTTAGATTAAACTTTTAAGTAAAATGAAAAACTTTTAATTTAACACACTATCTTACAAGCATATTCTCCAAACACAAGCTCTAAAGAAACACTTTTTAAAATTTTTGAATTGAAATTTTATAAATGCTGTGAAACTGAAAGTACTATTTTTCAATCAACGAGCATGAGTAATCTAAAAAAAGGTATAGCAAATAGCAAAAAGTCACCCGCTAATTTTAGCAGGTGAGATTGCATGCATTATATAGCCGTTACAGTTTTATTGACAGCTTTCCCTCATGCAATGTATACAATCTCACTATTTGCCATCCCTTTTTTTAGATTATGCATGTGTAAACAATATTAATTAGCATAATTAGCCCTAGGATATGTGACTTGCTCCCACGAAACCCGGACAAAGTCGCAAGAACACTTAATGAGATATAGCCCAATAAACTGGTCCCAAATCAATAGAAAACAAAGGAATTTTCAACTTAAATGTCTCTTTTTGACAGACAGAACATTGAGCAATCCTGGAGTATGATATATCATTGGAACGCTTATAATTTTGCCATTTTAAATTTGGTAAAATTTGAAAAATGGATTTGTCCGACTTTGTCCGGGTTTCGACAGAGCAGGTCACATATGATAGTCAAGGAGTAGGGGCCTATACCAAACAAAATTAATGATAATTTTTATGTAAACAAACACTAAACATTTAAAAATGCATGATCATAGTACACATTTAGATTTTTTCCAATCAACAAACATCAGTGGATACCAATTAATATTGTTTACAATAAAACATGAGTAATCTTACAAAAACAGAATGGCAAATAGCAAAACAGTCAGTGTTTTGTTTACATCCTTACATTCCAAGAAAACCATAAATCTACATGTTAGGGTACTCGGACCCCGGCCAAAATATATGTAGGGTACCCGGGTACTACTATATTACCCGAAAAGGCCCATCCATTTGATTTGATAGGCATGAGTTATTTGTTTGTTTTGTTGTTGCTTTGATAGCATTGTGCGGTCTATACTTGAAACAAAAATGCTATATATTTTTGATTTCATTTATTCTTTTATTTACAGAAAGGGGAAAGACGAAAATGGCACAAAGAGCTTTATGTAGGTTGTCAGTGATGAGGTCTATGATGTCCAGAACAAATGCACTCAAGGCTAGCCAGAGGTAGGTTTGTGCGTCCTCTTTGAGGAATTTTCATTGGGGAATTGGTATACGCTGCTATCTTGTGTCCCTCCGGATATATTCGGAGTTTGGCCTGATATCCAGGCAGATCGCGTAAATCTTTGCTTGATACATATACAGCGTGTGCATTTTGTTTCACGCTCTAACTGTGTCTGCATTTCAAGTAGCGTGTATTGCGAAGTACGCACATTTTCCCATTAGTCCGTTGCAAAGACTCTCGAAGTGAGGTATGCGAAGCTGTTAAATGCCGGAGGAACAGTTCTCACCCTCCATGAGCGACAATCCAAGTTGGCTGCCATCCTATAGGATTTACACGGCGGTGAAATCAAAATAGCGGCGAGTTCTGATTCCCCTTTTTAGATTCCTTGGTTCTGTTACAAATAGACAAAACTCAACTTTATTTGATTTTGCAATCAAAAAATTTGGTCAAGTTTGGTGTTTGTCATATATATTTATTTTAAGATTACAGGTTTATACTTCAATATTGTTTTAAAATTGAGCAACAACACTTACTGTTTATTGTCCCCGCCGAAAAATTTCGGGATGGGGACTATAAAATGGGCTCCGTCCGTGTGTCCGTCCGTCCATCCGTCCGTGATGGAAATGTTAACCCAAATGTTAACCTGCCTCTATCTCCGGGACCGTAAGGCCTACGGTAACGAAACTTGGTGACATGAAGGGTCTCAGGATATACTTGGACTACACAACTTTTTGGGTGTGTGGTCAAGGTCATTCAAGGTCAAAAGGTCATTTGAGGTCAAATCTCAAAAATGTTCAAAAAGTTGACCTGAGGTCATCCAAGGTCATTTCAAGGTCACGGCTATAACTCATGAACCCTAGACCCTACATAGATTAAATTTGGACCATGGATAGCTCTTGACCCAAGGTCAAGGTCAGTCAAGGTCAAAAGGTCATTTGAGGTCACATTTTCAAAAATGTTCAAAAAGTTGACCATAGGTCATCCAAGGTCATTTCAAGGTCACAGCTATAACTCATGAACCCTTGACCTTATGTGGATTTAATTTGGACCATGGATAGCTCTTGACCCAATTACTGATCTCCACATTCGGCGGGGACATATTTTACGCATCGCGTAAACCAGCGTTCTACTTGTTCCGAATATTTTGGTGAAATGCATCCTTAGTGGTCTAATTCCGATTTCAAAAGGAATGTCCTCTGAATCTCGCCGTAGATGGAATCCTAGATTGTGACAGTACCATATTTCCAGTTCAGAGAATCATAAATAGTTGAAAGAACATACTATGTTCTCGCCGTCTATGGCGAGATTCAGAGGAGAATCAGTTGGATTGAATCACTGAATTACATGTATTTGGAATAGAAAGTAAATGTTGTTGCTAAGATTTAAACCAATATTGATGAATTCTACCAACACATATAGGAACATTAGTTTAAAGAATATACTGTTTCAACACTCTCAGCTTTGTAGCTTTGTACCAGTGTGATTCTTTCGCGTGGGTCATTTGTTTTCCACTTTCTCTAGAGATTAAAGTGACAATAATTTTGTGGTTTTGTGGTGTCATAATTTTGCCTTTTTTCAAGTAATTCATTACAACTTGGAAAAGTCTTGCCTTTTTTGTTATTGTTGCTTTGCTCGACTTGTTGACTTCTTGTGGCTTGCAATTTTGACAAATAGAAGCAGCAAATTTTGACAAAATGATGCAAAATGGCGAGAGTTTTATTCAAGTATTTGTTTATCATCTGCGTGTATTCGCGTAATGTGTATGTGCCTATCCTACCAAATCACTCATCGACAACCACACACTCTCAGTGCGAGCGAGAAGTGCTTGTGGGTACCACTGTTTAATCTTCAATGTAGAAGAAATGAATCTACCTACATCAATTAATGTAGATCATGGCTCTCCTGACGTTTACCCAATGTTACATCAAATTTTGTCATAATGCGCAAACATAGCTAAGAAAAGGGACCATTCATATTCCAAACAACCTAAATATTGAGTCATATTTTGTACAATGGCAATTTTTTGCATAGTTTTGTGAAAAAAGTCAAAATTTTTATGGAGGACATCTTTGGAAGTAATTAGAGTGTAAGGACCATTCATAGTATCATTTAAGCCACCCAATTACATATTTGTATAGTTGTGGTATTAATTTGATAGCCTATGGCCAATAAAATCAAATTCAGAGTTGATTTTCTACTATTTCAATGCATTTTCAGGTTACGAGTGCAACCATGTGCATTTATGAGCACTGACCAAGGATCAAACATTTTCAATGTGCAAGATTCTGATGATTTCAAAGAAAGGGTTCTTGAAAGTAAGACGCCAACAGTTGTAGATTTCCATGCAGGGTAAGTAAGTCATGTGAGTGCAAGAAATTCGTATCCGCAATGGCTGTCATATGTGTCCCGTCATATCGAAAGGTACCTTAATACCGGCATAGTAAATTACGAGAAACAGGCCATTGAAGATGAGCATAGTCAAAAATCACGTCCAAGGTCGAATTTCTAATTTCATCAGAAACATTACCTTTGAAGTGTATTCTATCATATTAATCAGGTTCCAACATCCAAAACATAAGACAAATGTTTTAAAAACCGAGATAAAAATCCTTTCTCTATTCACGTTTAACCAGTACAGAAACTTTACACTTGATTTTCTCAGAACTTTAGTTTTCGGAATCAGCCCGATACCTTTTACCAATTTGGATGTAACTTTGTAATCAAACATCCAATAACCAAAAGTAAAGTGTCATTTTAAAGCTTAAAATATAATCTTTCAGATGAGACCAAAAAATCAATTTAAATTTTGCCGACCTTAAGGTACCTTTCGATATGACGGGTCACATATGTGATATTTTTAGAGCTTGTCACTAGAATGTGACAAGCCTTTAAAAGCCATCTGCCATATGTCACTGGCTCTTACAATAGTTCTTTAGGCGGTGTCACCTGAAGAACCATTTCATGAGTCGCTGACCCAAGACTGGACATTATACAATGTGCAAAAATGGAAGCTATTGCAGATTAGACTTTCTTTCAGTCACTTGACGAGTTGTTATTGTCACCGAAAGCAAGGTCCCAAATAAAAAGACTAAATCATCAACATATGTGGCTGTCTAGCACACACCGCCTGTAAAGTCGACCCATGGTCAATTTTGTTTTATGTAGATTCAAATAGAACATATCTTTAGCTTAAAAATATTAATTGTTTCACCCAAATATGGAGTTACTACTCAATGAAGCATGGCATGTCGGATTACGTAAAACTGATAAAGTTTGCTTTGAATTAAAAAGGAGAAGTGGTGCTCTTATCGTACCTCCATATTTGTTAAGAAGTGGATCACATTGCTTGGCAAATTGCGTAAATTTATCTTCACTTGACACATAATAACAGCACATGTATTTTATTTCATGTGCAGACCGTGTCTGCGTGTTCAGCAGCATCAATTTCAACTTGCTCTGAGCTAAGTACACTAACTTTCCTGTGATTCCATTTCAAAGAGTCTGGAGTGGCACATGCAGGCGTAAAATGCTGGAAGTACAATAACTCACCTATCATGAGATTTGGGCCCAAAATTATGCTCCTGGAGCAGTATCTAATACATGCTCCGGGAGCATGTTTAAATGTTGTCTTGCAAAATTGCATTGATAAAGAATCAAGTAACTAGATGTATCTGATACATGCTCCCGGAGCATGTATTAGATACATCTAGTTACTTGCTTCTTTATCAATGCCATTTTGAAAGACAATATTTAAACATGTTCCCGGAGCATGTATTAGATACTGCTCCCGAAGCAGCTGCTCCAGGAGCATAATTTCGGGCCCAAATCTCACAAAAGTGGTTTTACACTGCAGTCAAATCAAAATGGCAGTGATGAACACTGCTTCTTTGTTTTATTTTCTTTGATTTGACTACATCTAGAAAAAAATGTCAGTTTTGGAGTTGATACTATGCAATGAGTTTAAGAAAATTATTACCATTTCAAATTTGCAAAAATCACAGTGTTTTGTTACAAAGTGACAGTCAGGAATGATGTTCAAATACACATGGTTTGAGACAAGGAGCATGCAGGCCTAAATATTCCGTCATGTTCTTATGATTGGAGATAAAAAACAACAACTTTGTTTATTGGTATAAAATATCTGAACATTTTAATACTGGGCTTTACACACAGGAAATACCCTAAACCATAAAATTAAAGGTACAATTCATGATTTTGATGTGACGAAAAGTTTTCATCTTTTCTAGCTATAAAAGAGAACAACATAAATTTATGCTGAAAATTTCACTTGATTCCTACCATTCGTTTTCAAGTTACACATTTTTCAGCATTTAAAAAACATCTATAATACTAATAGACTTCTGTGTTGTAATTACCGTCAGGCTCCGACAATGCTCACTTTCTCAAAATGGTTTGAGGTTTGTACCATTTACCAATCAATTATTCTAACCAGCTAAAAACTTTAAATTTGATAGAGATGACCTTGATGATGAAAAGTGGGTAATGTTGTGGAAGAGGAACACCATCGTATAAGTAAGTTTACAAAATAAGGTTTAACCATTTGTGTTTGTTTTTATTACAGTTGGTGCAATCCCTGTAAATTACTTGGCCCAAGGCTGGAAGTGGTCATAGCAGCAACAGGAGGCAAAGTTCAACTAGCTAAAGTGGACATTGATGATAACACGGACCTTGCTATAGACTATAATGTAGAAGTAGTGCCTACAGTTATTGCTGTCAAGGATGGGAAAGTTACAGATAAATTTATGGGACTGCTAGAAGATGATAAACTCAAATTATTTGTTGAAAAAATGTACTGACAACAGCTGTGGAAGCTTGGAAATGATGATCTGACTAGATATTTGGAAACAACTAATCATGTAAATTATGTATACCCAATCACAATGCATTAAGAGGGGTTTGTTTATACAGAATCTGTGATTGGTTCAATTTAAAGATTGGTGGATATGATTTGAAAATACAATAACCCCTTAGAGAGTTTAGACACTTGTGATGATAATTTTAATCAACAGATGTCGGTATTAAGAACTAATTGTTACTATAAGTTGTGTGATTAGTTTTAACAAACTGCATGCATGATATCATTTGCGCTTATAATATGTCATCTGAATATTGAAATCTTCTGAATCAGTTTCAGATGAGATGAGCACAACACGATACGCATCTTCCATTTGTCCTCAAGTTTATCCGTACGCAAGCACTAGCGCATGATTGTTGGATATAGTTGCAATTCTCTGTCAAAGTACTGTTTCCGTCGGTGGATAATGGTTTTAATCCTTACTAACCCTACCATAGCTGGGTAGCTGTAAAACTGTTTATCTAAGGCTCCAATCACATAGAACTATACTACTCAAGTATACAGTGCACGATTTCAAGATTCAATCAAACATGTGAATTTGATGCTACTGAGTCACATACTAGAGGGCACTATTCGAAAAACACGAATAGCTGAGTGCGTGTATAACATATAACCATCGAATAGCAAATACTGTATACTTCTATGTGATCGCAGCCTTTAGTGTGGGTGCAATTTATATACTATAATCATGCGATAAACCACAAATATAGAGGGGAGATCCTAACTTTACATTCCGGTCTGTGTAATGAAAACATCAGGCATGGATTTAGAATCATTTCCCGCCAAAATCAACTCAAGGCGCTTGTACGTAGAGACAAACTGCGCAAATAACACGTCATGGGAATGACATGCCAACCTGCATGCAAAAAGTGTGTGTGTGTGTTTCAATATTCGTGCATTATAACAAGATGCAATGCATCACCAGCAAAAACCTGCACACCCCAATTTGATCCCCGTGCCGGAATAAAAATCTGACGGCACAAAAATGATCTGTTTAAACAATTATTGTGAGCCTCCAAATATTTTGTTCAACCAGTATGGGTGTAAACACAGTCGGCCTCAAAACAAAATTTTTGCTACCAAACATTTGGTCGTGACGTCAAAATGACGAGTGACTCCAAATAAAATTTCGCGCTAGATTGCACATGTATTGAATTGCCACATACATTGCATCAAATGTTTGTTACCGGTTCATACTTTAAATTCGATGGCAAATATTTGGTGACGTCACAACCAAATGTTTGGTAGCGAAAATTTTGTTTGGAGGCCGACTATGTTTTCACCCTATTTGTTGTTCAATTCAAAGAAAGGGGACAGCCTGTATTTAAACAGTCTATATTGCCCATCTCTCTTTTGAAACATTTGGGCCAGCTCCTTTGTAATAATACACTTGTTGGTGAGCAAATATTTGTAAAACATATATCATGTTTATGCAATGCTAAATGTTTAATTGAAGAACAAAGACTTGTTGAACCAAATATTTTTGCAACTCTTTGTCATATTTTGAGAATGAGTTTGTCATTTCAAAAGTAGAAAGTAGGTCTATTTTTAAATATATTTTATTAACATATAATTTTCAGTCTAGAAATAAAACTACAATTGTGAAACCATCTTGATATTTTTATTTGTTGTGCATTTATTATATTTCACTCATAATTATATTGATGAAATACAATATATTATTTTTAATAAATGAGTCCATGATGAAGTTTCCATTTCTGCATGCACAGAAGTTGATGACTAGGGCAAAAATGGAAAAAACGGTTTGTCTCAGAAACTCACGTGCATTGCTATGTGAATATGAATTTAGTGCGGA
>JXSR01S013905.1:0-15921 GCA_000969725.1 Ophiothrix spiculata
GTGTTGCAGTGCTTTATATTAGAACAAGTTTGGCCAGTTAAATATTATATTTGACTTATCAAATAAATTACATATTCAGGGGCATGTAACACTTCCTTTAAGGACTTAGCTAGAACGACCGTCTTATTAAAGGCGTGTGTTCCGACACCTTTCCAAAATCAAATTAGAGATTTTGATACCTCATGAAAGCTGTAAATTTTATGGCCCATATTGTGTTTCGTTGAAGAGATATGGTCAAAATAGTGCTGAATTACTGAAATATTTTATTAACAAGAATAAGGGTCCCTTCAAAACTCAACAGGCGGTTGACCACCCGGTGTAATGAAATACAGCGTCCGTGTGACTGAAATGTCCTAGCTACTATTAAATTGTGTAGAACGTACTTGTACATGGGAATCAATAAATCATCGATTGCGACTTATTCCGTGTAGTTCAATTAGACCCGGACGCTATATTTTTTTCCGTAGTCAACATTTGCTATGGGCCTCATACATAGCAGTATATTGAGTTTTCAGACTTTGATATTTTTAACCTTTAAAATAACGGAAAAAGTTGTATTTTGTTTAATATAAAGCAGTAATGGGATTCGAACCAGTGACACATGACTCACAGCGACCTGATATAACCACAAGACTACCGAGGATTGAGGTGGCAGAAATCAGTTTTTAAACCCCAATAAACTTAACGGAATAAATCGATAATACTGTTATATTGATGTGATACACATAATAGACATTAACTGATTAATATCAATATAATCTACAATCGATAACGAACTGTGTATGTGGTTATGATGTCCCTATACAAATGTTGACTACGGAAAATAATATAGCATCCGGCCTCCTGGTAATTGGGGACACTCAGTCTCATTACACCGGAACCGGCGGTTCTTGGCGTTTGCTATTGTTCAAAACAATAGCAACCGGCCGGAACAGGCGGTTACGCACGGTCAACCACCGGTTGAGTTAATAATCGTAAAGGTTTCGTCACTTTCATTTTCCTGTAGCATTACATTGGCTGAAGGTATGCGAATTAAATTTTACAATTGCTTTATGTAGGTGATGACCCATCAATTGAATATGGAAATAGTATATGTACATTTTGTCACCAGATTAGCTGTCTTATGCTTGCTGACATACATTTTATACATGTTTTCAAATATTTATAAATGACATAAGTTATCGGCTCTGTCTTAGATAAATGTAACAAAAAAGTTTAATACAATTCCAGTTAACCGTATTGCTGAGTTCAGCACATCCTATTATTATACCAACGGTAAGATCATCACATTATTAGCCTCTAAACGTCAGTGCAGAACTCGAGTTGAATAAACTCAAATCATATTTATATTATTCGTAAAGGAACAGAGTAAGGTAAACGCTAAGGGTTCTTATCTTATTTTAAAATAGGTCGATGTTTTTCTGAGAAAGAAAAAACAACGCTTTTCATTTATTAGTCAGATATTGTGTAAGAAAACAAACCCTTGACATGCAATAGCTGAATACAGCTCGTATTGTGTCTAACCACTCTGTCTACCATGATCAGAATGCGCTTCAGATAGAAAATAAAACCATGAAGTGTCCATTGCAAGAAAATTAGCTTATTATTGTTAAATTAATTTGAAATAGTACCAACATTTAGAAATAAAAAATCAATAGTCAGTGTTTATAGTGGAAAGTGAAAGTAGTTCTAGCAGACGAGAAGTACTGTGTTTGTTTTTAAGTAACTGTTTTATTTTAAGTGTACGAAGAAACAGAAGGCCGCTATTTAATATCGATATTTTTGATAATAGACGTGCACTTGCTTTTTCGGTAGGTTAGGGTTAATTAAATATTATGTTTTATCAACTTTGAAAACAAATATGTACAAGTCCTTTAAATCGTTGAAATCAGTGGATGTTTTACGAAATAAAAATTCGTAGATTATTGGTCGTTGGTTGTTTATGCCACATCTTTTATATCTAAATATTCATTTGCTTTTAGAAAATCACTATCATTAAATATTTCATACTGGAATCGAAGGTGACACTTGTTAAGGCCTCCCACTCACTTAATATCACGATGCTAGCTCTCTATGCTGGGCATGAAAGATATGTAAATTAAATAATTGTTTGATATTTTGTAATTAAATTTCTAGCCAACTTTCAAAATATCAAAAAAATAATTAAGGTTTGCGAGATACAGCTGAAACAAATTAACTTAACAACGGACACACGTCTCATGTAACTTGCCATTTGTATTTACAATACCCCCTTTAATGGCTCAAGCCTGTGGGTGCAAATATTAAACAATATATTTTTCTCAGATTCTTTCATAACAAAATTAGTAGCTCAAATATACTTTCAGATGCAACAATGTTTACAAGAATTTGTACAACAATTAAATTCCCTTTTATGATATTGAATGACCTGTTCAGCTGGTATAATTATTGGTCTGATAGAGGCTTCCATTGCTCTCCTGAAGCCTCTAATTATTGTGCTGAAAAGAGAACAAACAAACAATTTCTTGTTTTGTTCCTTGTTTTGCTTTTTTATAAATCATACTCATTGCCGAGATTAAACGTTTATACAGCAATGCAGAACTGTAAAATTAACTTTATTAGTTTCAATAATTCAATTATACTGAAGGTACATTGCATTTGAAAACACCGTTATCGTATTATTGGGTTTCCTGAGCGTTGATTTTTTAAAGTGCATTTTATCATCAGGGGGAGCGTTAAAGAGATGTTATCTTTGCAAGCTCTAAAATACAGTGGGTCGCGAAAAAAATTTGATTCTTGCGGAGTGCAGTTTTATTCCTTTGTATTGACACTACAGTACAACGATCTTTTATTTTAATAACATTTAGTATTAAAGCATTCTATAAGTTATTCATGGGGAGGTATTCGACATGCACTTTCGTGCTGACACATTTTGTTAGTCAGACAAAACATTTTCGTTAAATTTTCTTAGGGATAGACTAATATCTGTTACTGAATTCTGGGTAAAATACAATATTATCTGTACAATAGTTATTCATAAAACGATGTTAATATGTTGATCCTTCGAAGTAATTTTCAAAAACGTCATGAATACTTTTACTTTGATATTGTCCAGAGAACCCGATGACTGATTTGCATAAACCATAAAAATCAACATTACCAATTTTTAGGAATCTGAATCTGTGAGAAACACATTTGTCTATTCAAATTGAAAAAATGCAGAAAAAAGGGTTATGATTTTTCAGTAGCAGTATTAGTAGAAAATTTCAAATGGCAATATGCTAATATTGTTCAGATTTGGAATTTAATACATCGAAGGAAACACGACTTTTGCGTAAGGATATACGTATATTTTTCTTAGGATGTGACCGTTTTGCATTAATAAAACCTCCTACATCCTTATTATAAATGAGCAATTCCTTACCTTGTTAATACCATTTCTGTCCCGACTAATTCCAATGTTGTCCAACTTTGCTTGTCTTCTGATCCGAGCTGCGAATGGAAATGAATACCCGTCTCGAGATATTACCGCAGCAAGGAAAGGAGCAAATGCCATGAATAGAATTGTTCCTATGGCAAACTGAAGCACTCGTTTTCGACGTCGCAAGAAAGCCATTGTTACTTGTCCATATTCTATGTATAAACTATTGGTTAAGAAATACACTACCAATTAGAACTGCGGCAAGGATAAGATAGTTAGTTGTGCATTGCATTAATTTTAAATGAGTCTGTGATTATTCCCTTTTAGGTACTTATGCTTATTTACAGAAAATTGATTATTTTGTATACATACAGCTGAGTTAGCTTCCATCTGGTAGTATATCCATGGTCACCAAAATGTCAATTATTCATTAATTATAAAAGCCAAATTCTGTAGCAGCAATATCAGATTTGTTGTTCCATTTACAATGGTTACTTTAAATGGTTGGCATTAGGGTACCTATCCTGTTGTTTTGTATCAACACAAATTACATCACGTTAGGTACATTTGATAAGTGTTTCATTTGCTTATAAACTTTTAGTATCGAAGTGGTCATATGATTACTAAATCCTCTTTTGACAAGGTAGTGCAGGGAGTATATCGGTGTATTTTGCTCAGCTCGTGTGCATATAATAAACCGATGGGATGAGTAATGAATGAGATTAATTCATTTACATTAAAACAAGGTTTTGATAATTTGCACAGAGGCGTTTCTTTTCTTCAAATATAGAGATATTTAAGACATAGCATGGTACCCTTTACAGTTTTTCCAATTTGTCATTTCACCGAAGGCAAATTTCTAAGCATCGTTGAACTTTATTGAACCGAGCTGACGCAGGTTGCTTCTCCATTTTTCAAAATAACATCTGATTAGGAACACAACTTGGTACTTATCCACCAATAGACCTGTCACTATACCTTATGCTCAATAAGTCATCCTTGATTTTCTAGTATTGAGCATATGTTGAGTATGAACATTCACCTTTGAATTGAGATGTACATATAGACTTGCCGTCAGTTTTGTTACCTCAAATTAAATGTCACTCTTCGCCGGAAGCAATACTATCTTCAGCTATTTCAGTTGAAAGTGTCATGACTTTAAATGCATATTATAAATAACCATGGTCCTGGAATATAACGCTCTTGTTATGTCTTTACAATTATTTACAGTGCTTTTTTGATCTGATAACGTATACTGATTCCATACATTTAGCATAAAATTATATATCCGGTGGCATCACAGATCTATCAAGATACACTATGGTAAACATGACTTTATTCTCAATTGTTACTAATTGATATATCATTTAAAGCATAATTATTGTTTGTATGTTGCTGATGTTTTTGGATTAAAAGTGTTAAACTAATAATAACAAGAATACCCTGATACTTAATTTTAAAAAATGCTGATACACTTTGTTTCATTAAATGCTGTTTGAAAGTTCAAACAATATTCTGAATACAAATTGAACGTCATCATTTTCCTGCAGAAAGCATGGTTGACATCACATTCAAACTAAAATTTCAAGTGTTATAGACGTTTATCAAATATATTTTGCAGATTATTTTGGAACAAACAGGGTGTGTCGGAATAAGGCAAAATTAGCCTTCATTATGAACATTGACTACACCACTAATTAAAATACGTCAAGGTTATTATTGATAAAGTTTTAATATATATATTCTGAAATGTTTATAATATTTAAAAACAATGAACAATATATACTGCAGGGTTTCGTCGCTCTGCATTGTATTCTGCTTATATCAAAAGAAATACGATTTAACAGTTGCTAGCGCAATGCCTGTGACATTGGTTATAAAATGAAAACCCTGATACTTAATTACAAAAATGCTGATACACTTTGTTCCATTTAATGTTTTTTGAAAGTTCAACAATATTCTGAATACATATTGAACGTCATCATTTTCCTACAGAAGGCATCTATGGAGCTGACATAGGTTACATCACATTCAAACTAAAATTTCAGGGGTACAGGGGTACCCCTGAAAAAAACCCAGAGGTATCAAGTGTTATAGACGTTTATAAAATATATTTTGCAGATTATTTTGGAACAGGGTGTGTCAAAATAAGCCGAAATTAGCCTTTATTATGAACATTGACTACACCACTAATAAAAATACGTCAAGGTTATTATCGATAAAGTTTTAATATATATATTCTGAAATGTTCATAATCTTTAAAAACAATGAACAATATATTCTGCAGGGTTTCGCCGCTCTGCAGTGTGCTCTGCTTATATCAAAATAAATACGATCTAACAGTTGCTAGCACAATGCCTGTGACATTGGTTATTTTGTATTTAAGCGCAAGTTATTCCACGTCAAAGGTTTGTTTTCTCACAAAATACCCGACTAATAAAAGAACTAGCGCTGGTTTCTCCTTCTCACAATAAGCATCGACCTATTTATTAGACAAGTACCCTTAGCGATTTCTCTGTTCTTTTAAAAATATGAAATATTATTTGAGTTATTCCAAACTTGGATTCTCAACTGAGATTTAGATATTAAAACGTGATGATCTTGACTTCAGTTTGAAATAGGATGTGCTAACTTTGTTTGCCTAGGAAAACAAATACAAATACAAAGATACTTCAATACGATACAATGGTTTTGTTATTATGTTTTATTTGTTTGAAACATTTACGTGTCGAAAATATTTTGTGTTATATAGTAGGTACGTTTAATGTTTACGACGAAATTTAACAACAATCATTATAATACATGCACAAAATTGTTTATAATGTATATAATGACAAGCATAGATTAAAGCTAGGGCAGCTAATGATGTTTTATTCTAAACCTTTCAGTGCCTCATTTCAAATGTTGATTTACTTTTTGTATTAAAACAACATTAACTTTATCGTTGCAAAATCATTTGAAAAAAATCACGAATTATAAAACTGAAACAAGTTCCAAATTAAAAACGTGAATATGTGACAACATATTCTGTCAGCAAATTGGAGTACAAGAATTGTGATAGTTCAGTACTAAAGCGATAAATTTGATATGGCTGAACATTGACTACACCACTAATTAAAATACGTCAAGGTTATTATTGATAAAGTTTTAATATATATATTCTGAAATGTTTATAATATTTAAAAACAATGAACAATATATACTGCAGGGTTTCGTCGCTCTGCATTGTATTCTGCTTATATCAAAAGAAATACGATTTAACAGTTGCTAGCGCAATGCCTGTGACATTGGTTATAAAATGAAAACCCTGATACTTAATTACAAAAATGCTGATACACTTTGTTCCATTTAATGTTTTTTGAAAGTTCAACAATATTCTGAATACATATTGAACGTCATCATTTTCCTACAGAAGGCATCTATGGAGCTGACATAGGTTACATCACATTCAAACTAAAATTTCAGGGGTACAGGGGTACCCCTGAAAAAAACCCAGAGGTATCAAGTGTTATAGACGTTTATAAAATATATTTTGCAGATTATTTTGGAACAGGGTGTGTCAAAATAAGCCGAAATTAGCCTTTATTATGAACATTGACTACACCACTAATAAAAATACGTCAAGGTTATTATCGATAAAGTTTTTTGCATTAATTTTAAATGAGTCTGTGATTATTCCCTTTTAGGTACTTATGCTTATTTACAGAAAATTGATTATTTTGTATATATACAGCTGAGTTAGCTTCCATCTGGTAGTATATCCATGGTAACCAAAATGTGAATAATTCATGAATTATAAAAGCCAAATTCTGTAGAGTTATTCCACGTCAAAGGTTTGTTTTCTCACAAAATACCCGACTAATAAAAGAACTAGCGCTGGTTTCTCCTTCTCACAATAAGCATCGACCTATTTATTAGACAAGTACCCTTAGCGATTTCTCTGTTCTTTTAAAAATATGAAATATTATTTGAGTTATTCCAAACTTGGATTCTCAACTGAGATTTAGATATTAAAACGTGATGATCTTGACTTCAGTTTGAAATAGGATGTGCTAACTTTGTTTGCCTAGGAAAACAAATACAAATACAAAGATACTTCAATACGATACAATGGTTTTGTTATTATGTTTTATTTGTTTGAAACATTTACGTGTCGAAAATATTTTGTGTTATATAGTAGGTACGTTTAATGTTTACGACGAAATTTAACAACAATCATTATAATACATGCACAAAATTGTTTATAATGTATATAATGACAAGCATAGATTAAAGCTAGGGCAGCTAATGATGTTTTATTCTAAACCTTTCAGTGCCTCATTTCAAATGTTGATTTACTTTTTGTATTAAAACAACATTAACTTTATCGTTGCAAAATCATTTGAAAAAAATCACGAATTATAAAACTGAAACAAGTTCCAAATTAAAAACGTGAATATGTGACAACATATTCTGTCAGCAAATTGGAGTACAAGAATTGTGATAGTTCAGTACTAAAGCGATAAATTTGATATGGCGATGTGTGTTGAAAACAATTATTACGTTAGGCGTACCACCTGAGTCAATAAAGGAGGATTCTGGCAGTTGTCAAATACTAAGGAGAGTGCTCAATGTGTTAATAATTAAACAAAATGTCATGTAAAAGGATATGGGCTCTATATAAAATAGGCAGCATACTATACTCACAAATCTAATTCTTATTAACATAAATTTGTTCTATACAAATTATACTCTAAATTTTAGAGTTCTTTTTTTAAATCATGAATTAGTTACATCTTCATATTTTTGTATTAGAACAACATTGTTGCCAAATTATTTGTGAATTTGACGATTACAACTTAAATCCGATTGCATATTCAATGATATTAGACATTTAAGACAACCAATTCAGTCAGCAAATTCGAGTACGAGAATTGTGATAGTTCAGTGCCAAGGCGATAAATGTGATATGGTGATGAGAGGCAGTGTGTTGAAAACTATTATTACGTACGTCGTACCACCTGAGTCAATAAAGGGAGAATTTTGTCAGGCGTCAAGTACTAAGGAGGGTACTCATATTATAATCATGAACATGTAAAAGGATACGGTCTCTACATAAAACAAGAAGGATATTAATCACAAATTGTATTCTTATTGAATTATTTGAAAACGTTTTCTACATAATTCATTATGTTGCAGCACTTTTTATTAGATTCATAAAGTGGAACGGTTAATTAACCAATGTGATATAGTGTAATGGTTTGGATCAGAGATTATATTTTGCCGGCTTACGTCAATCGTTTCACTTCAGGTCTGTAATAAGGTCTGTCATAGCTATTTTATTTTTGATGATGAAAATCAAAATGGTCACTTATGGTGCATTCATAGTCCAACGATTTCACAACGATTTCATCGCACGACGTCTATCGATACGCAGTCTTTAAACGCGCTACATATATTGCTCTTTAACTTTTGAGGACTTCGTATCGGTAGACGTCGAGCGATGTTGCGGTGATGAAATCGCTGGAGTATGAACGCACCATTAGTGTCATAATAGATACAATAGCAACTTTTTATACTAATAATCTACAATATTGGATAATGGATATATTTGACACAACTATATATTTTTGCCAATGTGTTTCATAATCCTGGTTATCACTTGGGTGATATGTATTTGCACAATACCCAAATTTTTTTTTAGCATATTAAAATTAGGATGCTTGAAATAACGCTTTTAAATCTACCTAAAATATTGAGCTTTTTTACATATTTTGCTCCTTATATTACAAACTATGGGATATCTACACTTTGAGAAAAAACAACATTTCATTAATACATATGTGGGTATTTTTGACAGATACGATCAGTTAAGACGCTAATGCACAATAACAGCGCATTATAGTTTTATATTTTCAAATTTAAAACAAAAAAGTCTGGAGAATATCGAATCTTGCTGTTCCTGCTTTAAAAAGTACACGTAAATTGACTACATTAAATGTGACAAGATATTGAATAAACATCAACCTCATAATCATTATCAAAACTGACAAGAAACTGAGATGATTGCATTACAACAGTACTCTATTCATACTACAATTGATTTGACCGTCTTTGAACTGTAGATTAAGTCAAGCTATCAACTAGTTTGACAGATATTTCTTACTTCGATGACAGGTGCGTATTTTACCGTCTTAGTCAATAAGCATCTTAAATTCATTTTTTTTGCAAATAAAATAATGATGAACGGTTCTGATACCAGCTTCCTGTATCGTAACTTTGACAAAATTGAGATTATTTAACAGGTTCAATAAAAAGTTGCTAATCAAATCCTGATAGCAATATTTATTTTGTTCATTGCTTAATTTTGCTGTAGCCCATATAATTGAGAAGATAATTCAGCCATATTATCAGTGTCATACCTTATCTCATTCAAGTCTATATGAGCATCCAAGTGATGACCAATTAATCAACAATTTGATTTTAAGAGCAGGTACAAAGTACTAAGTGTCCCTAAAATGGTTACAATTCAGTATCGTAGTGATTATGTAACCTCCCCAGTAACTGGTTCAAGCACATCCCTTGACAACGGTGTATGCTATACTTTTGTATGGTGATCATTTCGGTCATGGTTCAAAACTAGAAAGCGTGAACCAGTTGTTAGGGTGATTATCGGATTACACGTAACACTTCGAGACTGAATTAGAAAAATTGTATCTTTTAATAGTTAAAACAATTAAACTTTGCATAAATTATAATACAAGCATCTTGTTCTTGGTGCTTTTAAAATTTTGATATAGCCAAAATGATAACAGCATTATGTTTTTTGAGGTATCAACAAGGATAAATACAAATGTCAGAAACGTATTTATTCAAAACTCAAGAAAATAGTAAACAGTCATGCTTGATTAGTGTAATTTTAATAGACTTATTAATTTTGGAATTAAATCAACAAAGATATATATCTATGTTCAAATCACACGTAACGCTGCTTTCATACTCGTGTAGTTTAGCAGCTTTGTCGCTGCGTGACGTATATTTTTTGAAAAAACTTGCCGCTTCCGGTTGTCGTAGCGGCAAAGCAACATGTCGCTGAGATTATCGATATCGGCAAAATTTTGTCGCACGACAAGATTTTTCAAGTTTCAATGAATTCAATTTGGGAGCGACATGAAGCGGCAAAGCAGCAAAGCGACAAAACTGCAAAGCTACAAAAGTGTGAAAGGAAGCAAGCGACATTGCTCTGCAAAGCTACAAAGCTGCAAAGCGACAATAAGAATGAAAGCAGCATTAGTATTCAAAATTTAGCAAAATACGTAAGCGCGTTCAGTGTAAAAAACCCAAAAATTGAGATTACTGTACTCAGTAATTTTACAGAAACCTTCTTTTGGAAAGGTTAGTTTAAAATCTACCTGCAGATTAAATGCTTGCAAAATCATGGTATTTGTAATGAATGACCTAATCAGGTTTTTACCTAATTCATATGTGATATCTTCAATACGGTAAATTTGTAGATTTTTTGAAAACAAAGAATTTTGATGTTTGTTCTGATTTTGTATTTTTGTATTTAAATTTTCAATCAATATTAGTTTCTGTATAATCTGATTGTATCTATTATAAGCGTTTATACGCAATACAACACTGTCAAATTAATGTCCTCAATTACTACAGGTACATCATCATCATCGGTCGGCTGCGCAGCAGGCGATCGCAAATTTTCTTCAATCACTTCGGTTTTAAGCCAGGTCGGCTATAGCCTGTGGGTGTAACATGTTGTTTGTATCTCCCAATAGCTTTTGGATATAAGACTGATATGATGTTCTCTGTCGGCCTGGCTTCCACCTCCAATGTGAAGGAGTATAAAGAGCATACAATCTGCTGGGCTCCTCCTCAGGCATCCTCAGTATATAGCCAAGAAATTTCAGCTGTCGCAGCCTGACCCTATTTATCAAAGGCTCGGTATTTGTAACTTTGTAAATTCTGGAGTTTGGGACATGGTCAATACGCTTGATGTTAAGCATGACTCTATAGCATGATGGTGTTTATTTTACTCTCCATGTCACTTGTCAGCACCCACGATTCACAGCCATACAACAATATTGTCACATATGTTGTGTTAAACAGTCTAACCTTCATATCAACAGGATTAATTGTACTTCTCCATATGCGTTCCATCTTCAAGAATGCAGACCAGGCTAGGGCATTACGTCTAGTAAGATCTTTGTAACTAGAAGCCATCGTACAACCCAGATATTTGAAGTCAGTGACATGCTGAATGTACTTGCCATACACTTGGAGAGTTAGCTCTGAGTTACAGTTCCTGTACTCCGTTTTGGGCACACTGATGACAAGGCCTAGGTCTTCGCCTGCGGATGCTGTTCTAGTCAACTGTGCCTGTGCTCTGAGGATTGAAGATTCTAGCAAGGCGATATCATCGGCAAATTCAAGTCATCTAAGACTTTTCCTGGATGTCTCCTGGATTGCCGTGGATGTGTCACCACTTCCGAGTAAGTATCCTCAGTTGCCTTTTGTAGCATATAGTCGATAAGCACAATGAAAAGAAAGGGAGCTAAGACATCTCCCTGCAACACTCCTGTTGTAACATGGAAAGTCTCTGAGGTACCGTAGATACAATGCATTTGAAAATACCGTAATGCAAGACTGGGAAAATGATTTAATCAATTTTAACAATTCAATCATTGCACGTACACTGTATTGGAAGATACTGTATCGTATCTTTGGTCGGTTGAGCGTTAACCTTAAAGTGCAGTAGACCAACATCAGTTGAGTTCATCTTGAAGGAGGATGTACATAAGATGTTATCTTTGCAAGCTTTAAGACATGGTGGATCACAGAACGATACTGATTTTTCGATATGTGAGTTGTAATATCACAGAATATTGCGTTTTATGAATGTATTATATTCTTATATTTTTATATATCAAACAAAATGTTCAGAAAACAGTTCCACAACGTTCTGAAATTTGTCGGTTATATTTTTCATACTCTTAACATTGTTTTCATAACAAGAAAAATTGGTAAATGCCAATTGACTGAAAATGTTTGTTCCCATGACATACGGAAGAACACGTTTTATAATAATTCAGAAGTATACATTTCTACATGTAGATGTCGATTTTCATATTGAAGATGATTGTTAGGTCAGTTTTGGACCAAAATGTATGATTTTGGACCAGAGGTCCAAAAACCCTTGTTCTTGAACCAAAATATTTGTAAACGACCTAACTAAATTTTGAAAAAATAAAAGTCGGAACTCTTATGCTTTCTAGAATATAGAACACACATATCTACGAACGCATTCCCCTTATTTTTTTTTGGCTTAGTTTTTAAAATATTGCCAAAAATAGGCCAAAAATATGCCAAAAATGACCAAAAAATCTTGTTGGCCAATTAATTAAATACAATCAAAATCAAACTTTGTTCCTGAAAATGTAAATGCACAATTAGCTTATAATGGATTCTTTATACGATTTATATAGTATTTTAATATGGTAGAAAGAAAAATAGGTACATACAATTATGATGAATATATTTTATGTCATTGGAATAATTCAGGAAGACATAGTACATATGACAGAATAACATTATTATTTTTCGATATGAATAATGAAAATAAAACATGTTTCTTTTTCTTTTGAACATAATGTATCTGTTATTCACACCGTGACATTTTAGCCATACCACTGAACCCTTTACAAGTTGATTTAATTTGTCGTTTTGCCCAAAGCACAGGTTTTACAGTTCTTTAAACTTCACTGAACTGAGTCAATGTAGATGACTTCTTCAGACTTCTTCATTTCTTTCACTAGAACAGTCACAATACCTTATTTGGAATGAATCTAGACGCCGCAGTCAATTTACCAGTAATAGGCCAAAATCATAAAAGTAACAATTGTTATTTCTACAGCTTTTTCCTTGAATTTCTATTCTTAAAAGCTAGCATTGACTTGTAGCAATTACTTACATTTTAGTAAGATCCTATACGAGGAGCTTAGCACTGCTATACATTCATGTTTTCTGCTGTATTTGTGCTGCGTAAGAAAACACACTCAAGTATACTAGAGCTGCGTTACTATAAATGATATAAATCATGCTATTTGTCGAAAACTGCGACAAATTGATACCAAATATGTAGAGTAACTTGCTGTAACATTTGTGTCTGAAAACTATCACGCGGTAGAGAAAGCAATAATAACTGGGTTGATTCCAGTCAAGAAAAAGGAATTAGTCCAAGCTGAAGGTCGTGAATATGTTGTAAGCAATTGCTAAGGCTATTTTTTTTTCTAGTCTAGCTATTGCTTTTTCTTAATGTCTTTTTCTTTAATAGTAGCAATTGCTACTTTTATGAATTTGGCCTATTGAGTAGTAGCATTACTTCTCAGATGAGTAGCTGTATATATGCTTTCAGGCAGTAAATTTGTAGGATAAATGAAATGTCCTTCAATCGTGATTTTTTTCCGCCTAAATCTTCAGCTATTTGAGAGCTAAGACGACATGACTGATAATTTATTGTAGCTCTTCTTTGTAATTCCAAATTTATATAATAATTTCATCCAAATGATTCCTTAGATTCAACATCTGATTGACCGGTGTAGCAGAAATGCAAGTCCCCCGTTCTTATTGTCCGGGTTGTACAGTAAAGTATAGGCTAACAACTCTCACGCAACATTAGTTTCACGCTTTACTCCGTTATGGTCTATGGAAGGCGGACTACCATTTCAGGGGGACTACTATTCCTTTCACACCGGTCCGCTATAATTTTTCACGTAGTTAACATTTGCTATTGGCCTCATACATAGTAGTATATTGAGTCTTCAGACTTTGATATTTTTAACCTTTAAAGTAACGGAAAAAGTTGTATTTTTATTTAATAAATAAAGCACTAATGCGATTCGAACCAGTGAAACATGATTATGAGCAACTTGATTTAAACACTGTACTACTGAGGGCTGAGGTGCCAGAAATCGGTTTTTACACCTCAATAAACTTAACTGAATTAATCGATAATATTGCTATTTTTACGTGACACACATAATAGACATTAACTGATTAATATAATCTACAATCGATTACGAACTATGTTTGTGACTATGATGTGCCTATACAAATTTTGACTACGGAAAATAATATAGCGACCGGTCCCATGTGTATGTTGGCATAAGTTTGTCATAAGAGGTGTGAGTAATTAATTTAAATACTTTAAAAAGACAAACAATATGAAACCTTAAGCGGCATTACACTAAGCTGGCTAGTTTTCCGCGTCACAGAAAAAGGAAAAATTCACCGACTTTACGACAAACCGTAAACATGGTAAAACACCGAAATTCGCGTAAACATGTCATTTCCTTGACAAAAATTATGAAACAATAATGAGAATGTTAGGTGATAATAATAACATTCTCTTTTCAAAAGATGTCAACTTTACGACAACTTGAAATAATGCAAGGAACTTATTTTTATCACCCGTTTTTACTTGGCTTGGGTTATTCTGTGTATTTGTCTTACGTTTAACCAAGAATAAACAATTTTCCCATGTGAAATTTCATCGCGGAACATTACGGAATTTGGTGATTTAAATCACAGAAAACTTGCCACCTTACTTACACAGACACCTTTCCGGTATGACGTTTCAGGCATTGCATGGTACAATCTGTGGATAGTACTTTTTTCAATTGTAATTTCTAATCTCGAAAGTTTGATGAGCTACACTTAGGCTAAGAAAATTAATGAAAATTATGGCCATTAGTCAAACAAATTGCAAAATTATACTTTTTCTGATTCTTTGTGATTAGTGGAACACAACAGAATGTTTTTGAACACGATTCAACCAATTTTGCAATTTTACCCCATGTTTTGGCAGACATTTTGTTTTATGCATATTAATCACTGTTCCACCAACTAGATTTTCCTAGATTTTTGACTTATTGTTGTATATGCTTGTCTGATATTATCCTGTAAATATCATTACTTTTGCAATTTGTTTGACCTATTTTCTTATTTTTACTAGCCTAACTGAACTGAATTGATGGAGGTTGCTCGTAAATTCCCCGAAACAGTATCGGATTACGAACATAATTGTGTGCTTAACTATCAACGGATCTTATTGGTAATGAATAAACAGGTTATCCTTTACTTTCTTGCAAAGAGTATTGACATTTAGTTTTGAGTTGAGATACTACATACAGTCTTGCTGTCAGTTTTGATAGCTCAAATCAAATATCCTTCGTTCGACGAACCTTCTTTTGCCAAAAGCATACAATTTTAAGCTGTTTCAACAGAAGTGAGATAACTTTCAACTTCTTCAAGAGCATCATACTATTTGAAACAGAAGTTTTGTGAAAGACTAAGAATTCAAGTTCAATGTGTTAAAAAAAATGCCTAGAAACAAATCTCCTGGAAATGATGGTCTTTCTAGTGATTTTTATTTAAGTTTTTGGCACGTCATAGGGAATCTGGTAGTTTCAGTTCTTAACACTGGGTTAAATAAAGGGAAAATGACCTGTTCTCAAAGACAGGCGGTA